>RQTK01002242.1:0-11045 GCA_003991915.1 Elysia chlorotica | reverse complement strand
GATTCGTAACTAAATGTTTTGTTCTTTAACCTGTCAATTGCCTCATACAATTCCCATTACCTGCACATAGTGAGAAATGGATTCCCCCGTCACATTCAATTTTTTCAGGCCAAACCAAATAGCATTATTTTGCTCAGTAATGTTTGATGTTCCATTCTTAGACTCCTAAAAATAAATAAATGCAAACTATTATAAAAAAAAAAAAGAAAAGCGTATATTTGGAAATCTAGACTAGCAAGTTATAAAGTTCATAGATTTTTTACAGAAATGTGCTAACAAAAGAAAATTGTATCTAAACACATTTTTCTAATTAGTAGAGAAGTGGGAAATCCTACTTTCTTTCTATTAATTAATTCTTAAACTTAATGTTATTTTTAAAATTCACTCTCAAGACAAAGGTCTGAGAAAAGCAGCTATTAAATCTATTAAAATAAAAACAATTCCAGGCTTTTAGCAAACATCTACACATGAATTTCCATTTATTAAAAGATTATAATTTAAAAAACTATGATACTTTTTTAATTGTTTCAGAAAAATTGTTAAAAGATAATGTTATGTCGTATAAAAGCTAGTTGCTTAAATTCTAGGTTGATGCAGCTGCTGTAGCAAGGGATTGAAAAGGTAATGCAATCAGAAAAACAAATTAGGAAAAAAGATGTCATTCCTCACATCACACTGTGTCTTCCAAATTTCTGTGTCAACCAAGCGTAGCTGGAAGATCATCTTGGCCAAGATGATGACAGTGGACCAAAACAATGCTAAGGTAGACAGCAACAGGCGCAGGCCGCAAAATGGCAGAAAGGTGGCCAAGATCAGAACATAGACTGCTGTCAGGGCAGTAATCTGATACAGAAAGATTTAGAATATTTCACAAATGTATCTTTAGCAAGAGAATATATAGCCAAAACACAGTGTGCGACAACTAAATATAGACAATACAAAAATGGACCCATATTCAAGTAAAATGACAGGAAAAAACACAAAAGCATCGCCACTGGGCTAGCAGCATGGTATATTGCAAAGATATTTTATTCTAACACTAGCATATCATTGTATTTGTTAGATCAGTATCCAGAGCTGCCAACCTGAGTTACCTAAAAAGAGGGACACTTTGAATAAAGATATATCAGAGCGCACACATTTTTTGAAAATTAAGCTCCAAACAAGCATTTCTATAGATAATTTTTCTATCTTTTCCTTCCAAACTAAATGATTATTCTTTGTTCTATATTCTACACAAGTAACATGTTTCACTACCTACAGGCACTATTCACTTTCAATGTGGTCATCAACATTATATGGATGCAACTGTAAGTAGGAACTGTCCCGCGAAATGCGGGACGATTGGCAGCTCTGAGTATTTACCTCATGGTAGAGTCAATCGTGTTAAGCTGTTTTTAATCAACAAAAGAAAAAAACAAAAGTGGTTTTGTACTACTGAATATAGCCTATATAGTTTTGGCATCGGACATGAAGCAACCAAATCAATCAATTAATCCAGATATCATTCTTTTTTTTTATTATTTATCTCATTAGTGTTGAAAATGAAGATATGCCAATCTGCTACCTCTCACGATATACAAGTTAAACATGAGTCCTCTCTCTATGTCATTATATTCATTCAGATGATACAGGAAGAAAGCATAATGTCTCTCTGCTCTAGTGTTAGATACAGATAAAGATTTCCTACAGTGGATTATATTATACTGATATACTGTTTTCTTAATGCCATCAGTTTACCAATCATTTATTACTATAAAGACAAATCAAGGCTGAATGATGTGAACATAAATTTCGGTTCATGACAAAAGGAGCAAAGTTCATTGTACTTTTAACTCCACTTACATCTTGAAGGGCAGCGACCATTATGATAATGACCACCAGTTTGAAGATATGTATCTCTCCCAAGCGCCACAGAAAGATATCGATGCGATTCCATACATTAGAAGCGTTTATAATGGTTTTCTTCAACAAATTTTTCCATTTCCCTGATGCTGATGAAAAAGCATAAATAAGATTTAAAAATTTGTAATACAAGCTCATCTTTAATCTTTATTTATTTTTAACATTAACAATGTCTCATAACATATGACTTTTTAAAAGTAAAAACTAACAGAAATAATCTGAAGAGCAATATACTTTGATTTAAGAGGGGGAGTGCTAATTCCCACACACGTTGATCAATTTTGGGTCACTGTGGTTTTTTTTAGATTTTGGCATTCCCAGAGCATGCGATTGTCCCTAAAAAATAACTCTAACCATAAAAAATAAGTTGAAATGGTAAAATTTTGCAAAAAATGGCTTTGAAAACACCATGATATATTACAATTTGTTGTCTTTTTCCTCTATATTGAAATTGTATGTTTTTAGGAGGCTGTTAGCTTACGGATATGTTTTATAACCCTGTAGTGTTTCATATAGTTGGAAAGCTTATTTCATTTTCTCTTTGAATGCTCTAATTTATCCTAACCAACAGCTTACATATATTCATACACTTGCCTAGAACTGCATGTGCAAATTCAAAATTTGACACATTTTAGTCACTATCTACCTCATTAGTAAGGTTGTGACCTACAACATAGGCTACGCAACTGATTAGTTGAGCCAACCGCATGATATTCTCCAGGGGTCTCTAATTGGCTATTATTATGAAGCAACACGATAAACAAGTAAACAATGCCATGTACTCGAACAAAGCAAGTATAAATAAAAATAAAATTGCTTAATTCAGTTCTCTTACTCTCAAACGATACTAGTTTGTTTTTTTTCCCTAATTCTTTTCCTTTATTTGTTATCCAAAAAAAATTTCCACACAATTTGTCTTTGTGTGAAACAATATTTCAAGAGGCATATAATTAACTGCAAACTTTACAATTACAGTGGAAATCTCACAAAAACCATGCCTGATATATCAAATTTCTCAAAAACTGAATGTTTAAGAGAATAGGTTAATTTTTTTTCTTTGGCTGTACTAAAATTGGTCTAAGAATTTAAAGTTTTTCTGATTTGATTCCCTGGCAAGCAGAATTCAATGCTTATTGTTGTCAAACACATATCTTTAAAAGAAATAGGGTTGGGAGAAGGCTGTTATAGCTATAGAAAACAACAAACAACTATCATAAACACAGTTTTATGCAAATGTCTACCAATTTTAACACTCTTGAGGTTCAGTTATGTCCCCCTTCTGTAATTTGTATCCTATTAATTCAAAGTTTAGATCAAATCCCAAGCAATTCGAATTATGAGGTTTCCACTGTATACATTTTACAGTTCAGGTATGAACTGATTGAAACTGTTTCAACCTTAATTAAGATGAAAATTTAATGACTTTATCTTCAACTAATAGTCCTTTTAAACAAAATTTGTTGTGGACAAAAAATTTATTATAATGGTTTAGCAAAAAAGCTATCTTTATATTTATGGTAAATAAAAAAAAAATCAAGATATAAAACCTGAAAATTTAAACAAGTAAACATGTAGCCAAATACAACATTTCAATGCATTTCATTTAAAAACGCAAATCAAGGTTTAAACATTAAAAAAAAAGGATAATTCCAATCCAAAAATTCTTTTAGCCTTTTGTATTTTTTTCCTTCCCAATTAGAGCTTTTTTAAAAAAAATAAATTCTACTTTGTAATGGATTCAAATCAAATATTTTTATACTTAAAAGCATTAGGATTAGCAGTCCCTACAGGTTTGTCCATTATTCACAGTCCCCGCTGGTGAATGCTCCTCCTCATCTTCAGTGATTATATTAGGGTTACTCTCATCATCACTGCGTGCGTTCGGTGAGTTGACACTGTCCCTGTTTCTTAAAAAAGGATAAAAAATATATTACCAGACATTTCTGGGCTGGAAAACCATAGTCTCAATATCGTGTCCTACTCAATCATAAATTGCACATGGTAAAGGCAAAATAAAAGCTAAACCATTTAGCACTGTTATCCTTCAAGTCTATGCTCCAACTACAGACTACAGTGAGGAAGAAGAAGGGTTTTATGAAGAAATTGAAATTGCAATGAAACAAACAAAATCAACAGATATTTTACTTATCATGGGTGACTTTAACGTTAGAGTAGTAACAGATGTAACATAAAACAGTATTGGTAATTAAGGTCTTGGTAAAAGCAATGAGAGAGGTGAAATGCTTAAACAAATTCAGTTAAAAACATGATATAGCAATAATAAATACTCTTTTAGACAACGAAAAAGAAAAATATACATGTGGAAAAGTCCTGGAGACGTTACAAAAAACAAAAAGATTTTCTTCTCATTAAAAACAGGTTTAGAAACTCTATTGTGCAATGTAAGACATACCCAAGAGTTGATAAATGATTATATCACAATCCTATGACTATGCAACTAAAAATTAAGCTGAACATCCCAATAAAAAATCACCCAAACATATATGATATGATCTTACACCTTTGAAAAATGAAAAATTGAAACATGAATACTCATTGGCAGTACAAAACAGATTTGAGCGTTTAACTCCTGCAGCGCTTTGAGGCCGCCCGACAATCAGATGACCAGTCTGGCACGGGTGACTGGGTGTGAAAAAATGGGGAGTGGCAGTACTGTGTACTGTTCATCTGATTAACTGACTTGAGTGTTGCCCCGTTATCGCTGATATTTTTTCCATTATTTCTATTTATAAGTTCATAAAACTATACATTCCTATTAAGCTGAGAATTTGGTTGATTTCACTATCTTGTTTGTTTCTGCTCTTTATTAATCGTTTATTACTAATCATATGGGAGGAATAAAGGAAAAGACATTTATTACTTTCTTTCCTGCGGGTGATCACAATGAAATTTATTTTATTTTAAATATCTCTGATATGTTTCAGTTCGTATCTTTTACATGGAACATCATTCCTCCTGTGTATCTCTTGACTGAAAGGATTATGCCTTTAGAACTGAAAGTTCTACAATACAGAAATGGAAATATCAGCTGTGGACTAAAACGTTTCACGTCATACTTGATTATCATCATCATCATAATAATAATAATAATAATAATAATTATCTATATGCTTCTCATCGATTAATCTTACAATATTACATACTTGAAGCGATCTGGGTCACTGAGCTTCAGGAAAGGCTGGTGGAAATAGCGCACTTGAAGAATCACAAACACTAGAAAGCATGTTGGGGACAGAAGGTTCATGAACAATCCAGCGGTGTCATATTTAATCAGGCCAATGTCTTCCAGCCTTTGAGAACCAAGTAATAAAAAAAAAAAAAAACTAAGTTATTGGCACAAATCTGACTAATAAACACCAAAATGATACTAATTTTTGTTCTACGCTTTTAGAAACAAGCAATTCTCAAATTAAAGACATATAAAAGTGTGCACACAATTTAATGAGATTAGAAAATATGTGTATGCGAGGGTCAAATATTGACAAATTTTAAGTTTTTAACTGATATCTAAATTTACGCTATCATTCTCTAGCAAAGATTGAACACATTTTCGTCAATCAGAAATTGAAAAGTGATTTTGTTTCAAATATCTCTGCTTTGCAAGATGGACTCTTTAATGACTGACTACAACTGTACCAACATACATTTCGTCACTGATGCCTATTCTTGAAGTCCAGTATTTGTTGAACTCTTCAAACTGGAATGTGTAGATGACGATAAGAACTGCCATGGAATAGACAATCACCAACCACCAGAAGGTGTAGTTTATGGCTCGCCAAATGCGGAAGTTGATCTTGAAAACAAAAAGTTATAAATTAACAAGACAAATAAAAAAAACTTAGCTAGAAAATGATTAAAAATCAATTTATGAAGACATGCTGGGAAACACTTGTACTCATTTATTTTGTGTTGATATCAGTTATTGTTAAATCGATTTGTGCATTTCCATTAACATAAGCATAGTCAGTTCTAAAGGTAAACGCAACTTTTTTAGTTAATGACTTCTTTGAAAAAAATGTCTTTTTTGTTTATCCAAACAATGGAAGTAACCAACTTGAAAGACCACTTATTTTAACAAGCATCTAATATCTTTCAATTGTCTCCGGCATAGGATCTCTTTAAGCCATCTAATTATCATGTATTGAACTAAATTTGTATCAGCTGATATTTATATTAAGACTACCCTAAGTAACATTACAAAGGGGAGGAAAACTAATTTGTTATTATGGAAAAACACAGCATTTTGTATACCAAACTAGCAAGTAGAAAAAACATTTTAAGATTGGTTTAAAAAAAGTGAATTCAAAAAGAGATAATCAAACATTATAATTCTATTTTTTTTAATTGAAGACTTGATAATTTATTTCCAATTAGAAGGTTATAAAAAATTTAGGAAAAATAATCATTCCTCTCCTTTAAAAAAATTAAAAACTGAACCCACCCTCTAAACAAGTAAAATAACCAGACTAGTGAAGAAAGATAAACCTACAAACCTGGAATATAAAGGCAAAAATCAGGAAAAAGAACATGTATATGATCTTGTAGATGAAGACGTGCTGAAGAGCAATGATCACCATCATGATTGTGCAAAACACAATCCAGTACTTGCACAGAACTATCCAAAGGAACTGACCTGCGTAGAGATGGTTTCAAAACAATTAATATTCACAAGTGAAAAGTGGTTGGTTTTTGCAAAAGTAAGGTTGGGTTAATAACTAGGAAGACCAAGTGTGTGTAAGAAATAGGTGGATAAGAAAGAACAAGAGACAAACAGGGAAAGAGGCTGAGACATAAACAAAGAGGAAAAGAGGGAAGAGAAAGAGAAATATAGATTCTGCAGAGATAAAAATAGGGAGAATATATATATATATATATATATATATATATATGTAATTGTAAAAGAGACTTGTTAAGTCCATATACAAGAAAATGATTCTGGTGCAATGTGTTGATCTAGATCTAGATCTAGATCTAGATCTAGAATCTAGATCTACTCCACCGTTTTTCGGTGCCAGTAGGCTAGACTTTGAATCTAAAGCAAAATCATTCTCATTCCATTGCCATAAGATCAAGATCTAGATCTATGTCATTCCTTTACATTGAAATTAGTATGTACAATTCATTGAGTGATTTCGCTTATAATCAAAGCCTGCATATGATGCCATCCATCCATTGTTGATTCAATTTCAATGAGGAATGATAAAGATTAGGATGGAACTTTCACATTCATTCCTCCATGATGATAATGATGGTTTTATTGATAGGCTAATTAACCTAATAGTAATAAGTTACCTTAATTAAACTTCATCTAATCTATTCAACTAACCTGTATAAAACAGATCGACATGATCACATGCCAGTTAACTTTCATGACTGATACTGATGTCTATAGCCATAGTTGATAGTGTTGGTTATACGTTAACACTCTTTCTTCATCGCTGATCAGCTGTCAGAGGTAAATCTACTCTACGTCAAAAACCATGTTGACTGGTGTCACTGATATTTAATACAAAATGGTATTGGTGCTTTCTGCATAGGCAACAAGCCTAAATAATTTTAATTTGTCTGAATACTTGAGTGAAAGTTATCAATTGTTTCCTCAGATCCTGAAACAACTACTCCCAGGGAAGACACCCATGACAACTTTGAAGCTGTAACCACAGACCCTGCTGAAGCCATTGTTCCACTTGATCGTGGCTGTCATGATGCAGCAGAACAGTCCGCACCATCCACTTCTACAGACACCATGGAAACTGATACTGTGACACCTAAGCCGATCCCCTGTTCATGCAAGGGCACACCTTGTCATGTCAACTTTTCAAGGGAGGTCATTGAGAATTGTCGTTTGCAATACTTAGCTATGACAGGATCCGAGCTTGACATTTCTGTACTGTCAAAGATTGAGTGCGGAATTCATTTAGACTCAATGACCCGTAAGTCCAAGAAAGCACAGCAGACTGAACGCAAAAGTACTCGAACCGACTACTTTCATCATGGGTCGAAAATTTGCTTGACCTTGTTCAAGTATATACATGCTATAGGCCATGAAAAGCTTTACGCTCTCATCAAGCACTACAAAGCAAATGGGGTAGAGGCCAGAATCCACGCGAACTCAAAGAGGTTACCAAAGAAGGCTCTCAGCTACAAAGAAACTAGGATGGTTGTTGACTTCATTCTCAACTACGCTGAGATCCATGCAATCCATTTGCCGGGCCGCACTCCAAAACATTGGGTTTCGGACGTACAGTTGTTGCCCTCTGACTGCACTAAAACTTCAGTGTACGAAGCTTACAAGGCTTCTGCACAGGCAGGAAATGTTCGGGTCGTCAAACTTCGGACCTTCCAGATGCTGTGGCAAAAGCTTGTGCCATTTGTGAGAACCATGCCTCCAGCAAGTGATTTATGTTGGACATGTCAACAAAGCACCAACCGCATAAATGCTGCATCCAACAGGGAGGAGGAAAAGACCCGCATACTTGCAGAATTCCACGAACACCTGTCAGTTGTTAAACAGGAGCGCCTGTATTACAAAACAGTCTGCGAAAACATCAAACAACAACTTCCCGTGGGCCGTCTTCCTGGCAACTATGCGCATTGCTCATTTGAGGGTAAACATCATGCCTCATTTGACTTTGCACAGCAAATGCATTTCCCCTCAGATCCCCAGCAGCCAGGCCCAATTTATTTTAAAACACCAAGAAAATGTGGCCTGTTTGGTGTGAACAGTGAAGGACTAAACACTCAACTGAACTACCTGATTGACGAGGCACATAGTTCTGGAAAAGGAGCCAATGTTGTTATTTCTTATATTCATGATTTCCTTGAGAACCATAGCCTAGGGGAAACTGACCTTCACCTCCACGCAGACAACTGCTCTGGTCAAAATAAAAATAACTCGATGATTTGGTATCTCCTGTGGCGATGTGTCACAAATCGCCACCGCACAATACGCCTCAGTTTCTTGATTGCGGGCCACACTAAATTCAGTCCGGACGGTGGGTTTGGCCTCATCAAGAAGAGACTTCGACACACCAAAGTGGATTGCCTGCAGGATATTCTTGATGTTGTAAATAATTCAGCAACCATGAACACTGGAAAACTTATCGGATCAGAGAATGGGCCGACAGAGGTACCCACCTACGACTGGGCGAAATATCTCAGCAGTTTCTTTTCAAAAATCCAAGGCCTACTCAGCTACCATCATTTCTGCATGGATGTGAGTGGATCTGTTACTGTGCAGAAACATTCACAATCCCCCAGTACCTCCTTCAACATCATGAAAAAGGTTCCTGAGCCAAACACTATGCCAGACCTGATACCAGCTCCAGGTTTGAGTGCTCAGCGGCAAGCGTACCTTTTTAAGGAGATCCGCCCCTTCGTCGCTGAAGACAAACAGGACATCACAACCCCTGAGCCCACCATTCCTCTTCTTGTGCCAACAAATGATTCTGGATCTAGCAGTGAAGACAGTGAAGATGATGCCAGTCCTCCACCAGCCAAGAAGAGAAATGACAACCCACGACCTGGAGTACTAAATCGTGGTAGGGGACGCGGTCGCGGACGGGCTGCCGCAACCAAACGACAGTAAAGGTAGGCCTAGTTTCCATAAGAATTTCCTGTTTTGATGTTTTTTGTTGTCACTTATTTCATTTTCAGTATTATTGCATGTTTGCCACTAACATGCATGGCTATTGTAAGGTTAAAAACACTGCAACTGAGTAAATAATCCTTAGTATCCTCTTTTTTTATCAATACAAACTTTCAAACGCGTTTTTCTCCAAACTGACTTTCCTACCCCCTTCTTACTAAAATCTTCATATCTTTTGAAGTATAAGAGCTAGCCCCTTCAAATAAAAAGCAAAATACTCAGAAATGGCTGTAGATTTGGAAAACAGCAATATCTAAAAAATGATTAGGGGTACCTTCTGTATGGTTTTCCTGTGCAGCCACACATATTTCAAGCATAAAAAGTCTTGCAAAGTGTTCTCCTTTTCATGAATATGCATTATTAACAGATAAAAAAATACATAAAAAAATTAAATCCTTGAAAGTCCATATTTCTGTACTTTTTACGTTAATTAAAACAAATTTTATGTTGTTATCAATCAAATGTTAGAAACCATATATGTTTATTGTTGAAAGCAAAACCCTGTTGATTTCCATTTAGTGGTTCTGGTATACATCAAGTAAGTGAGTAATAACATTGAAACTCTGCATTAGTGATCGCCATCTTTGATTTCTTTTACTTCTCAAAGAAATCCTATTAGGAGACACGGGTGCGAGCGTAGATTCAAACCTCATTCTTCTTTCTCTCCTGTCCAGGGCTGTAACGGACTGAACTACTGCCAACTAGCTCTCTAGTGCTCAACATTAAGAAAGAGTGGACAGCAAGCTATGAATGTCACTTGATGATAATTATACATTATCTTGACACCAAACTCAAATTCAGTTTTGGAAAAGCAAGCAATCCAGATATACTATACATAGAATTTTACTTAATGTTGAGCACTAGAGAGCTAGTTGGCAGTAGTTCAGTCCGTTACAGCCCTGGACAGGAGAGAAAGAAGAATGAGGTTTGAATCTACGCTCGCACCCGTGTCTCCTAATAGGATTTCTTTGAGAAGTAAAAGAAATCAAAGATGGCGATCACTAATGCAGAGTTTCAATGTTATTACTCACTTACTTGATGTATACCAGAACCACTAAATGGAAATCAACAGGGTTTTGCTTTCAACAATAAACATATATGGTTTCTAACATTTGATTAGGAATTACCACACTACATTATCTCACTATCTGATTCTTTACATTCAATATTTACTCTGTGCAAATAAAATAAAGCTGAAGACACATATATCAAAATAAAACATCCAGCTCAAGAGATAGTATAAATCTACATTAAGATAAATGTGTGGCTGCACAGGAAAACCATACAGAAAGGTACCCTAATCATTTTTTAGATATTGCTGTTTTCCAAATCTACAGCCATTTCTGAGTATTTTGCTTTTTATTTGAAGGGGCTAGCTCTTATACTTCAAAAGATATGAAGATTTTAGTAAGAAGGGGGTAGGAAAGTCAGTTTGGAGAAAAACGCGTTTGAAAGTTTGTATTGATAAAAA
>RQTK01002239.1:0-11083 GCA_003991915.1 Elysia chlorotica | reverse complement strand
TCTCTCTCTCTCTCTCTCTCTCTCTCTCTCTCTCTCTCTCTCTCTCTCTCTCTCTGTGGATTTTTTAAAGAAAAGTGTAATTAAACAATTTTGTTATAGTGGGTAAGAGTTTAAAAAAAACAAATAGGACCACAAAATTACCCCCAAAGATATTTATATAATCGACAATAGGTGTTTGGTTTTATTTATTTATTTATTCAATTTTTTGTTTGTTTTGTTTTTGTTTTTGTGTATGGCAATATTGAGGCAGAAGCACTATATTCTATTTTTACCAATATTGACAGAGGCAGAAGCACTATATTGTACATCTATAGTGTGTATAGACACTCCCTATACACATGTACTGAGTACATGTATCATGATTAACACTGATACAATTAATAGATAAAAACTGCTTTTGTACCTATTTTTCCTGAAAAATACCTATTTTTCGCTATGGAAGTACCTAAATGGGACTTTTTCAAGTAGGCAGGCCTGCTACTACAATACTATCTATACTTTCTTATTATTACAGACCTGCCTACTTGTACCGATTTGATCGGTACGTACCGATTTTCGTCGTCAATCCCGATTTCCCGATTTCCACGGAAATGTACCGATTTTTCAAACTGTGAAGATATTCAGCATAGCAGCGCGATCGCCGATTTTTTTTTTCAATATCTGCCTCTGTTCGCTGCTCATCAAGAAACCCAAGACTAGCCCGTTTCTGCGCCGGCAGAAAGCTCGTGACCCGCACCTATTAAATTTCATCGAGTCCGTCTTGTCGCAGTATTTTGTCATGGGCCTAGCTAGGGACATGCGCTCTTTATCGAAGCCTATTCTCTTATATCTTAGTGTCTGAGATGATCGAAAGGGTACTGAAAGTACACCTCCCCAAGCTGCCAACCCGTACGCTTCGCTATTTTTCGTTAAATTTTCTACCCAAATACGCCGATACGTAAAAAAAAAAATGAAAATATACAACCGTCCGTGCAACACCGCCGTTTTTCGCAATAAAGATAATGTATTAATTTGAGATACGGCTACGGTTTTCCTCTCAATCACGCAACCGAAACCAGAGATGAATAAAGAAAGTTTCCAGTGTTTTGTGCGTGGGCGAAATAAAATTTATGAACGATTCATTTATTTTATCGATAGGTGATATTTTTCTCTTTTTTGCTATACTTGGTAGACATTGCTATCGAGATTGGGTTAGTCAACAACTTATTGATACGGACCAGTCCCAACTCGTTGTTTTCTCTTGCGTTCATTCGTCCGAATCATACCAATCTCTCTATCTTGGACTTTCAGTTCCCAGTCAAGCTAGTAATGATTCTGATTTGCGTTACCATGAGCTCAATATACGTTTACAAACAAGTACCGTAACGTAGATCTAGTTAATCGTTTATTCGTGCGATTAATACCATCTTAACATCCATTAAGCCCTTGACCTTCGTCCTTATTTACAACTCCTTCCCGTGCACGAATCTTCCGCGAGGGAAACAGGTTGAAAATTCAGTTATCTTTTATTCGTCCAATTAATACCGATCTTTCAATCTTCACATCCAGTCACCGGGGCCTGGCGTTATTTCCAGCTAATCATTCTGATTGTTCTTAAAGTTGATCAGCCTAGTTTTTTTTTTTTCATCTAACTTGACTTGGTTGTCGGCGTCTACGGTTTAATATTCTTTTGCGAAACATGCGCCCGTGTACTTTTGCATTCAAGAAAAGTAACGTAGATCTAATTCAAACTAGCATCATGATCTTTATATAGAAACCTGGTTCTGCTAAGGCGCTTTGTCTTTGAGAAGCTACACTGTATCCAAACGACCAACACATTTGAGATGGAACTCTGGAACAAAGCTAGATCGAATCTCGATTTATATTTTACCAGTGCACCGACGTGCTTTAGAATTTAGATAATGGGTCACATGGAAGATCCTATACGGCGACGGGATTACAAAGCGTGATTGGCGGGACTTGGCCGATCACATTATACACAAGGCTGAGTCTATACGCACTAAAGACATAATTTATAATAGTGTTTCTGACCAAATTTTGCTCTACACACTAAAAATTATCGTGTTTTTTTCCAAAGAAATGACCAAAACTTTCGGACTTTTCTCATCATTGTGGACCCCCCCCCCCTCTCTCTCTCTCTCTCTCTCTCTCTCTCTCTCTCTCTCGATCTCCTCTCTCTCTCTGTCTCTCGATCTCCTCTCTTTCTCTCTCTCGATCTCCTCTCTTTCTGACTCTCGATATCCTTCTCTCTTTCTTTCTCTCGGTCTCCTCTATTTCTCTCTCTCTCGATCGCCTTCTCTCTTTCTCTCGATTTCCTTCTCTTTTTTTTTCTCTCTCGATCTCCTCTTTGCTCTTTAACTTATCTCTCAGTCTCCCTCTTCCTCTCTCGTTCTTATTGCCCCCTCTGTCTGCCTGTCTGTCTTTCTCTCCCCTCCCTCCCCACCCCCTCTCTCTCTCTCTGTGGATTTTTTTAGAAAAGTGTAGTTAAACAATTTTGTTATAGTGGGTAAGACTAAGAGTTTAAAAGACAAAATGGGGCCACAAAATTACCCCCAAGGTATTTATTTAATCAGACAATAGGTTTTTGGTTTTATTTATTTATTTATTTATTTATTCAATTTTTTGTTTGTTTTTGTGTATAGCAATATTGAGGCAGAAGCACTATACATCTATAGTGTGTATAGACACTCCCTATACACATGTACTGAGTACATGTATCATGATTAACACTGATACAATTAATAGATAAAAACTGCTTTTGTACCTATTTTTCCTGAAAAATACCTATTTTTTGCTATGGAAGTACCTAAATGGGACTTTTTCAAGTAGGCAGGCCTGTAGTCAAGGCCGCACTATATGCAGATGATCTGGTAGTATGGTATGTAGATGAGTCACCTGTTGTTGTCACAAACAAGGTACAAAATGCGGTCGAACAGATAACAAAATGGACGGAAAGATGGTGTGTGAAGATTAACCAAGAAAAGTCATCAACAACATTTTTCACACTTTCTGGAAAGCAAGCAGGTACAATAAAAATGGGAAATACACAGCTGATAAGCAAGATTTATATAGATAAGTGAAAGCTGTGAAGAGAATTAAAGTAGTTTAGCCTTATAATAATTTTTTATTTTTAAAGAAGCCAATTTTTCTTGATATTTTAATATACAATAACAAACAAGAGTGGACAAAAGATATTGTGCGGTAAGTAACATCTTTGAGCATATGCAATAATGCGCCGCCCAACGAGGATGTGTGTGTAAGAGTTGCAGCGATTGTGCCTAACCCTACAAAATACGAAATTTGCCTAGACCTACAAAATCGAAATTGTTTATCTGACCATGAGAGAGTAAGAACTGTGAGGAACCGAAGATGGTTTGAAGTCTAAATCAATCTTGGTTTGATGTCTAAATCAGTCTAACTGGTCGCACCAAAACTGGATTCTTGGAAACAAACTCTCTGTCTATGGTCGCACCAAAACTGGATTCTTGGAAACAAACTCTCTGCCTACTGCCTAGCAATAATAAACAAAGCTATGGGATTCCCGGATGGACAGATTACCGGCGGCGGAAGCATAATTGCAGCTATAGTGGTACACTTGTTAAAGTATTTTTTACCGAAAAGACCCGCGCGAGAACGATATAGTTAAAATTGGCACCACTCTTGCATTATAACACTACTACTACTACTACTACTACTACTACTACTACTACTACTACTACTACTACTGCTGCTGCTGCTGCTACTACTAATCCAACACTCCAGCCGTAATTGATCCTAAGATTGTTGTGACCCCCACGCCTTGTTTCCAGGTCCCCCTGGTTCTGATCGACATGCACTTCTATGGCAAGCTGGTTGTGGCGCCCCTCAACATCGTCCTCTACAACGTCTTCAGCGGCCACGGGCCAGAGCTTTACGGTGAGCTTTGAAACCCTGGGTCTGGTGTCAGCTTCACATCCGTCAACATCTGTCTGTCTGTCTCATTCTCTTCTCTCTGAAGATTTGTCCCTCATCCACTCCTCTCTCTCCCTCTCTCTCTCTCTCTCTCTCTCTCTCTCTCAACACATCAATGTTTTTAGTGGAATAGTAACATATTTAGTTTCTGCAGTGTTTGCTTAGGCAAATTGACTACATAATCACTGGTTTGAGAGCATGCTGACACGATCAGACTAAGCTGAAAGAACTGAATGTTTTATTTAATACTGCTTTGTGTGTTTGAATTTACTGCGTTGTTGGAGTGATGGAGTTTGGAACTAGACACTGAGACAGCCTGAATAGGCTAGTTCACAAATACGTGACTGGTTTAATTCACTAAGTGTTGACCACATTGATATTGGTGACGAAATTGTTAATTTTTCGTGTAAGGCCAAAAATCTGGGTGTTTATTTAGATAGTGAACTGTCCATGGAAGCCCAAATTAATCACATTTGTAAAGTGACATATCTTGAACTGAGAAAAATTGGCCAGATTAGATCATACCTTGACCATCATGCTACCCAGAAACTTGTTTCAGCCTTTATACTATCTAGGCTTGACTACTGTAACTCCATTCTCGCGGGCCTACCATCAGACAAATTAAATAAACTGCAGCGAATTCAGAACAGTGCTGCCAGGCTTGTCTTGAAAAAATCTAAGAGAGACCATATAACCCCCTTACTTAATGAGCTTCATTGGCTCCCAGTTAAGGCCAGAATTGAGTACAAACTAGCCATTCTTTGCTTTAAAAGCCTTAATTGTAATTTTCCATCATACATATCAGACCTCCTCACTCCATACACACCCTCTAGAGCACTAAGATCAAGCAGCTCTAATTTATTAAGCACATCGAGAGTGAAACTTAAATCTTATGGTGAGAGAGCATTTTCCTTCATTGGCCCAAAAGTTTGGAATTCCCTTCCTAGTGACATCAGGGAAATAACAAAATTAGACCAGTTTAAAAGTAAACTCAAGACACATCTTTTTACAAAACATTTTCAATCCTAGTCACCAGTGTAGATGTGGTTAAGTTCTGTTTCTATTGTGTATTTTGCTTATGTTGTATTAGTTGTATGTAAGTGGATGAATGGATTAACATTGTAAGGCGCCTAGGGCCCACATTGTGGGGAGTGGGCGCCCTATAAATGCCATTATTATTATTATTATTATTATTATTCATGTTTTGTTGTTTCGTCATGTCAGGTGTAGAGCCTCTGTCGTATCTTATAGTTCCATGTTGTTGTTGTTTCTTCATACAGGTGTAGAGCCTCTGTCCTTTTACTTCATCAACGGGTTCCTCAACTTCAACTTCGCCTTTTTACTGGCGTTGATGTCGCTCCCTCTTCTTGTAAGTAGCTGTGACGAAAATTTGGTTGAGTATTTGAAAAAAACTAAAACAATGCATAATAAATTAGTATCAGTGGAGATTTGGTTTTGGAAAAAAATGTTAAGAATAACATGGACAGCAAGAAAAAACCCAAACAAAACAAAACAAAATATGGAATTGAGGTACTTGGGACAGCAAGAAGGGAAGGCTCAGATCACTTAAGCACTACTTGGATGCAGAGGAAGGCAGGGAGAGCAAAATTAATGATAGACAAGTCTTGTTGCATGAATGGCCATGGAAAATGAAACATCTGTTACTTTGGCCAACTGGGATAGAAGAACTTGGAATTATTTACATTCTGCACCTTTTTGAGTTGTTTCTTAAGTTGTTTTTAGTTGTTAAAGTATTGTATAGGGCTCCCTTATTGTAAGATGAAGGATTCCAGTGGTATCCACCCGTAACTTCTCTAGCTAGCATCAGGCTATGCCTAAAAATGTGAGGAATAAAAAAAACAACTTCCTAAAACCTCATAAATCCCAATAAAAAAGACATTACAAATTGTAAGTTACTGGCTGTCCAACTAGGCATATGTACCGCCAAATTCAACGGTTGTGAAAATAGTCGTCAGTTTCAGTGTTTGGTTCAAGCGGGGTTTGTCTTGTTTTTTTGTCGACAGCTCGTCCGCGCTGTGCTGCTCAAGTGGCCTTTACACAAAGGTGAGTCTTAGCCCCCGATCCCACAGGTCATTACAACTGGAGAGGGACAGAGATTGAGAGGTAGACACAGAGAAAATATCTTGGGCAGGCTAGGAAGGTGGATTGGTGGAGGTAAAGGAGTTGATCTGACTGTGAAATGTGGAAGCAGATGTGGACGTACAGAGTCACAAACGTCAAATGGAATAGCACTGTGTGTTGAAAGTACAGCTGGACATCAAACACAATGATAGGCCTAACATTTTTTACTGCATAGTGTGCCTGCCAATTATCTCCCCTGAGCTCCAAGAGTGATCTACGTACATGGACCATGCTGTAAAACTGTGTCGTAGATTGAGAGGCACAAAGAGAGAGAGGGCACTTTGCAGGAATCGAATCTTAAATCATTGTCTGAAGCACCAAAAAAATGAATGATAGGTGTGGGGGATAGTGAGATATAAAGAGAGAGAGAGAGAGAGAGAGAGAGAGTGGCTGAGCTAGAGTGAGACTAAGAGAGATGGACGGGTGGAGGTAGAAAGAGAAGAATGGGGGATGACACAGATATAAAAGGTTAAAAAGAGGAAGGGGGGGGGGGGGGGGGGGGTAAATGTCAGATTTCAGCTTATTTGTTAATTTTACACATACTGAAGCAATAATCATTGCTATGGAAATTTAAAAGACTGTCTGAAATTGCCCTGAAGTTATAGGTTGTACAGCAATTGCACTTATGAAACACTGAATATTTGTACAGTGTGTATTTTTAGCTGTGAATCAATTGATGTCAATGGTCTAAAATTTGCATCTGTGTGACATAACACTTTGATAGAATTTTTCCTCTTTGACAGTAACACGCCTGATCCTCACACTGTCCCCGATGTACATCTGGATTCTCATCTTCTTCACGAGACCCCACAAGGTAGTATTCGTTTGCCTAGACTTTTGCGTCGGTGTGTGTCTTTAGGACTTTTTAAAATGCTTAGGAAGATGAAGAGATGCATTTATATTGCTAAAAATATTTTTTTAATGAAAAAGTAGCTTCTTGAGTGAAAATATTTGTTACAGTGTGGGCTCAATGGTAAGGTGAAGGAAGTCTTGTAGTCTCCCTTATCACTTCTCTGACTAGCATAAGAATATTTCTTTCAAAAACGGCAAAAGGTTTGTGTATCCTATTGATGTTGATGTTGTTCTTCCATTGAGTTTTTTAAAAAGATTATTAATTTGAAAAGTTAACTTTTTAAAGCAGATACATGGTTTCAGTTTCATTGTTTTGACGACAAGAAGATTCTATATTTTCACATAAGTCTTTCCATTTTGAAAATATTATTTCCAGTCTTAATTATGATAAAAACATTTTGGATTTACGATGTATTCCAAGAAAATGCAATACTCTAAAACCAATAAACTTATATAAACATGAATGTGTAACACACATTTTAAATTAGAAAATGCTAGCAGTCTTTTTTTTTTACTATCCATTGGTATAACAATTTTTAAAACTGTGATGGTGTGACTTTTTTCTTCCTCCCAAGGAAGAGAGGTTTCTCTTTCCGATCTACCCGTACTTCGCTCTGACAGCCGCGGTGACCCTGGACACAGCTCAGGTAAGATGGATTACCTCCCCCTTCTCGTGGATCGTGCTGGTTAGACTGCTTGCTGTGGGATGGTCCACTCTCGCACTGCATGCTTAAAACATCCCACGTTTTACTCAAGTTGTAGGAAATCGGAGCAGAAATGGAGAAATCTTCACAAGGAGATCCTCCCACGGATCTGCCGTTGTCTTAGGGAGAAAAAAACCCAACATATGTGCGCCGTTTTCTTAGTATTTGATAACGGCCATACTTTGTTACATTGCTAGCAGTTTCTAATGAGGGCTAGGAAACTGTCTGAAACAATATATGTTAACACTCACATCTATAATATATATTCGTGTACCACATTCCATGATGTCTCTTTCCCTCCAGGTTATTCTCTACAACAATCTTGACAATAAAATACATTCCAACTGTTTCTTTCCATGCATGTTAATGTGACACATCCCCACTGTTTCCCTACAGTTTGTTCTTTTTTTTAATTTGTTGTCTCTAGATTAATCTTTACAACTCGCATGACAATGTAAAGTCAACGTCCCTCCTGACCCCCCCAGGTCATCCTGTACAACGTGCTGCCTCGAGGCGTCAGGAGGTCGCACTACGCGGACAGCACGGGCTGGTTCAGCGCCGGGTTCTGTTTCCTGTACGCAACACTCTGCGTCTCCAGAGTTGTGGCCCTTTACCAGGGTAACACTGCCTCTCTACAGCCGGGCGTTCTCTCACTTTATCAATCGGCTTTACATTTTGTTCTTTTAAAATTTCAAAGGCAATTTTCTTTAAATTAATAGCACAGGAGTGTTTAAAACTAGTTTGAAGCCATGGTCAATTAGACAAAAATAAATTTTTTAATAGAAAAAATGTGCATGTGTGTCTCTGCAACATTGTCAGATGTTAGTCACCTGACCACTAGATCGCCTTGAGCCTGACACAAACCAAAATACCAACAGGCATCCTTCTTGTAGTCCCAAACGGATGTCGTGGGATCAATATCACCCCAAGCGCTTTTTATATTTAGATTACAATACTTATAAAGGGAATTATCTTTAAAATTGTATGTGGGCCTCTTTGAAGGTTGTATTCTTCAAATATCCACTTTGACTTATTGAATAAAGTTTACCTTTACCTTTATGTTTAAGTTTACCTTTACTTTTACCTTTTTCGGATTCCTCAGGCTACCATGCTCCTATCGACATCTATGTTGAGCTCCATCGGATCTCGAATGATCCGCAGATCCACACCTTAGGACCGGATAAACCTGTCAACGTCTGCGTCGGGAAGGAGTGGTACAGATTCCCCAGCTCTTTTTTCTTACCCGGCCCAAAGTAAGTTTTTTTTAATTAGGGCCATTTAATCTTACACCCTAAAGGAGGGGGGAGTCATCGGCTCTTGTAAGAAACATGTAAAGATACGAGGAAAACATTTAAAATAAAGAGGGGGGGGGGGGTCACAAGGGCCCAAAGTAGGTGTTAAAACATATTTTAACAGCCCCTTAGAAAAAAATCTGCACAAACTAGAAAGATAAAAATAAAGATTTATTCAAAGCACAAAAGTTTTGCTTGCCAATCTCTTTTATGGAAATGTCCAAGGATAATTTTGTGGTTCTTTTGTTTATAGTTTTGCTGCAAGTTGACTGAGTGCTGTTTTATAACAAACATCTTTTTTTTTTTACCCCAGATGGCACTTGCAGTTCCTGCAGTCAGAGTTTAAAGGTCAGCTGCCGAAGCCCTACGGATCCGAGCCGCACGCGACCCGCCAGATCCCGACCCACATGAACGACATGAATCGAGAGGAGCCCTCCAGATACGTAAGCAGATCATATACGTGCTTTTCCTGTAAGATTACACTTGCTCCAGGCTCGAATATTAATGTAGCAATGTCTTCTCCCCGTCGCGTAGGTGGACGTCTCTCGGTGCCACTACCTGATTGACCGTGACTCTGAGGACTGGACGGCCCAGGAGCCGAACTACTCGAGCCTGCCAGACTGGACAGTGGTCAAGCAAGTTCCTTTCCTGGACCCGGGCAGGTGAACCGCTAGTTTTAGCATTATTATTAGTAGTAGTAGTAGTAGTAGTAGTAGTAGTAGTAGTAGTAGTAGTAGTAGTAGTAGTAGTAGTAGTAGTAGTAGTAGTAGTAGTAGTAGTAGTAGTAGTAGTAGTAGTAGTAGTAGTAGTAGTAGTAGTAGTAGTAGTAGTAGTAGTATGATACAGAGAAGCAGGCCAACAACTATAGAGGCTTTAACAGACGGAGCTAGACCTAGGGACCAAATAATGATGCGAGCGACTGAGGGAATAAGGTGAAAATAGGTTAGAAAGGGACAGACACAAACCTAGGTCTAGCTTAGACCAACAGATAAGACAAGTAGACAAAGACACATTTTTAGACAAATGACATGGACGGGGATCGAACCCGCACCTTCTACTCGGCACCCATCGCCTTGCCAAGGCGAAGACCAGTGTGCTTAACCACTCTGCCATCGGCTTTCACAAAAATGAAAGCTCCTTTTAGAGGGCTTTACACACGGCTTGCCTTGACTGAGAAATCGTACTTTGCTGAGTAAGACCTGTCCAAGTTTTTATTACAGAACGTGAACAAACTGTTTCTCTATAGGATCCCGAAGTATTCATGTTAGCCAGAATAAATAATAGAATTATGATACAGAGAAGCAGGCCAACAACTATAGAGGCTTTAACAGACGGAGCTAGACATAGGGACCAAATAATGATGCGAGCGACTGAAGGAATAAGGTCAAAGTAGGTTAGAAAGGGACAGCCACAAACCTAGGTCTAGCTTAGACCAACAGATAAGACAAATAGACAAAGACACATTTTTAGACAAATAACATGGACGGGGATCGAACCCGCACCTTCTACTACTACTACTACTACTACTACTACTACTACTACTACTACTACTAATCACTACTTCTACTACTACTACTACTACTACTACTACTACTACTACTACTACTACTACTACTACTACTACTACTACTACTACTACTACTACTACTACTACTACTACTACTACTACTACTACTACTACTACTACTACTACTACTACTACTACTACTACTACTACTACTACTACTACTACTACTACTACTACTACTACTACTATTAAACGAAAACACATGGACTTTAAATGCATGCATTTGGCTCAAATTTTAAAAAAAATTTAACTAGAGAAAGAAATAACAACATTAGGTTATATTCATATAATTGTTTAATTAGAAAGGTAAATATGGCAGGTGGATAATAATTTTGACTTTCTTAGCTCTTTAAAAAGCATAAAAAAACTTTAAATGGCTAGATAATAAAAAAAATCTATCATCTATCTAAATTTATGTAAAAAAGGATTAAATAAAGACTATTTTTGTTTACAAGTTTTGAGCCTAAACTCCCGCAAAAGAACACGTGTGCCTAATTAATTCATGATGCTTTGAATGCTATTATATTTTTTCGATACACAATTTCATTTTGTTCTAGTTTACAAATATATAGTTT
>RQTK01002233.1:0-11235 GCA_003991915.1 Elysia chlorotica | reverse complement strand
ACACTTATATATAAGTATTTGGGAGTACTATGAAAAGGTATTTAAATCAGTTAACAGAAAGTTTATCTACTGTTTTTAATTGGCACAAATCTAGAATAGATTGCTGTAGCAATCTATTGCTTGGTTTTATCTCAACTAGAACAGTTAATTTGGCTAAAGTTGTTACTCACTTTCAAAACAATAATCAAATAAATTCAAACTATCGTAGAGTTCAAAGTTTTTTCAAGGATGTTGTTTTTGATTATGATGATTTGGCAGAATATATGGCTAAACACCTATTGTCTAAAAAAGATAAGTTATGTCTAATACTAGATAGAACTAATTGGCAATTTGGTAAATCAGATATAAATATTCTAGTATTATCGGCAGTTTATGAAGGTATAGCAGTACCTTTATATTATAGCTTTTTAGAACATAGAGGTAACTCAAACTCAAAGTGTAGAATTAATTTAGTACAGAAATTTATTAGTAAATTTGGTGCAAAGCGTATTGAAAGTATCTTGGGTGATCGTGAGTTTATAGGTAAAAAATGGCTAAGGTGTTGAGTTACTTTTTCAACTTTTTTCATCGTGTACAGAGGTGTACAGAGAAAATAGATTTTTATTTCTATAATAATCGTATATAATTGTTTTACCTAGTACCGAAAAACTCTTAATTTATTAAAATTCATGGTTAATCAGTTGCTCTGTAATTCTTGAATAAACGCAAAGAGTAATTGATTTGATATAAGAAACAAAAAGGAGAAGAATGCAATGAAAAATAAAAACAAATATACAAAAATATTTTTAGTATTGTTTACAGTAGTTCTATTAGGGGCTTGTGATAACAACAAAGTAAGAAATATAAATGATCAAATGGATTTCCAAAATGATAGCACTAGTAGTGGAAGATTTAGGATAGAGACAGTTCTTAAAGGACTTCGTAATGCAGGGTGGGATAACCCTACGGCAATGACTTATAGTGTGTCTGGTGATATTGGAGACTGTACATTATCATCCTATGATAAAACTGGTCAATCTGTTGCTACACAAGCTATTTCTGGTACAACTTATCTTACTGGCGATGGTAATTTTTTAGCAATAGATTGTGGTAATTCAGCCAATCATGGTGAAAAATATGATTTTACAGCAGATGTTCAGTTTAATGCTGGTGGCATCAAATATAATGGAGCAACTACAGGGGAAGTCACTGCTAGTTCTGAAGCTAGTGTACCGTGGGAAAACCTTACATCCAGCAAATCTACATGCCTAATGTCAGGTGATTGTGTTGATAATATTACATTATCTGGATTTGATTTTAGCAGTGTTAATACTTCTGCTTCAGATGTGGCTAACCGGTTAAATTTGAACAAAGGAGATGGTGTCGAGTCCGTCGTTGCTAACGGTAATTCTATTGTATTTACTTGTAAATCCGGGTATGGTGCTAGTCCGTCTGCTTCATTATCTTCCCCAGGATTAATAACTGACAATGAAGTAAAATTTAATAACAAAACTCTAATGCCAGACCTTTATTATAACATACAATTAGACTATTCTGCTGGAGAATGGTCATTTATGCTTGAGTTTGGTACACGAACCTCGAATGCTTATGACCCCGGTGAATCAGTCAAGGTATGGGGCGCTAACTGTTTCAAAGTTTCATAATTACAAGAAGTTGACTTTTCTAACACTTTTAGTATAGGCCACATATCCGTTTATACTCTTAAGCAATTTCTTAATAATCTCCAATTCAAGTAAGTTGATAATTTCAAATCTTTGTTTACCAACAGTAGTTTCTATTGCTATACTAGCTTTGTAGTTAACAATTGCTTGAATGCACTCATAAAGTCTGGAGATTTTACTTGAGAAATTTAGTTTTGTTTGTCTTTTGATGTCTTAAAATTCCTGTAGTCTGTCTTTTCTGGATGTTCCTGTAGTTTTAATCTGCTTAATATCTGCTTACATTGTTTTACTGCCTTTCGTAACTTATGCTTTGTTTTAGCTAGTAGTATCCAATCATCTGCGTATCTAAGATACTTGATATCTAGTTTACTAATTGCTTGATCTAACTCATCAAGGTATATATGTCAGGAGACACTATGGATAGAATTCTTTCAAAATCTTATAAGGTTCTTTTGGAGGGTGAATCATATAGAAAAAGATTTATACCAACTATTGATAAAACATCAATTTAGGTGTATATTTTTGTGTGTGTAGTGGGGCAGTAATGCTTTCTATAGGGTGGAGCAGTAATCGTGTCCCCTGACATCTGTGTTAAAAATTATATAGAAATAATATAAGAAGAGAGTATAGGATAAAGAAGAACTTATTTTAGTCTAACAACTAGTACATCATTTTGAGCTTCATGAAGTAGACTATTTGCTGTAGATCCTAAGAAAAATCTACCTATCGCACTTCTTCTGTGACTACCTATAACTATTAGATCATCTTTGTTTTTAGCAGCTTGTTCAACTAATCTATTTGCTACACCACCAACAAGCACAGTTCTTTCACCTATAATATTGTTTCTTTCTGCGAACTCATTGATAGATTTTTCTACCTTACTAGTCTCATAAGTCATTAAAGAAATACTATCATTAGGGATCACAAATGCGATATCAACATTAGCTGAATATAGTTTTGCTACTTCTTTTGCTTTAGCAACTACTTCACAAGAGTCATTCTCTAAATCTGTAGGAACTAATATTTTGCTATAGCTATGTGTAAATACTTCAGTTTCTTTATCAGAAACTCTAACAGTTAACACATCGCATTTAGCCTTGTGTAGTACACCATTAGCTACTGAGCCTAGCAATAGGTTTAGACCATGACTAGCATGTGAGCCTATTACGATAAGGTCACAACCATTCTCTTCAGCATACTCAGTGATTTCTGTTGCTGGATTACCAACTAAAATCTCATGAGATGTTTTAATACCATCAATATTCTTCACTAGTTTTTCTAGTTTTTCTTTAGCTTCTTCTTCAATAGTATGTTGAAAATCAATTACTGCTGGTGCAAACGGAGTTACACAATCAATTACAGTTACAATCTCTAATATCTCAGCGTTGTTCTTCTTTGCAAAAGCAACTGCAGAATCAATTACAGTATCGGTGTTTTCATAAACACTTACAGCGAGTAGTACTTTTTTATATGCCATGATGATGTCCTCCTTGAAGGTTTTAATTACATATTCATTATATCAAATTCACAATAAAACAAACAATAAAACGACTTTCTAGCATTTAAATTTATTTTTATAGATGCTCTTGAAATATTGCCATGTATTATCAGAGATAGCAGTTTCTAGTTCAAAAGTATACTCTATCATCTTTCTGGGCTCATGTATTTGTCTATAATTAGAACATCTTTTAGTCATACCTAAATACATATAGTTATCTTTTGCATCAACTCTTGCAAATACATAACTTAAAACCTTGCTTTCCGCGAGTAATTGCTCAGGCATGTCGCCTATAGTTTTATTGTTTTTGGAGTAGAATAAAAACTCTTTTTTCGATATGAACTTATTATCATAATGCTTAAATATTTTACCTTCATCAAAAGTCATGAATAATGCACACCTATCGTCAAAAAATCTATACCCAGCAAGGTTTATGCCTCCATTTGTATAGTCTTGATTGAGTAGATGAGCAATATCCTTTTTAGAATATTTTGCATATAACGATAACCCATTATTGATTTTTAGGCCATATTTATGGGTGTATATGAGTTTGTTGAATTCAATCAAGTCTAATATTTGGCTATATAAAAAGTCACTATTTATGATGCTATAGTATTGTGATAACTTGATGTTATTATTTTCTATAGTGATTATAGGAGAGTATTCATCTCTACTTGTATTTACCTTGAAGATATCATGATTTAGGTGCATTAGAGCATTATTGAAACTATCAGTGTTAAAATCATCAATTTTTTTAGCTAAATGCTCTTGTAATTCCTTTTTTAAAAGACTTTCTTTATTCAATAACATCTCTAGGATTAATATTTCATACAGTCTTTTGGCTGGTGTAAATTCTTTAGAAATAAATTTTAATAATAAATATTCTTGTGAGCTAAGTGTGGGGATATTTTCTTTAAAACTTTTTAAGATATCGTAATAGGTATCTTTTGTTTTTAGAATGACTTCTGGAGATATTAGATTGTTTTTTTCAAAATCTAATAGTGTAGGTATTTTATTATATTTTTGTCTGAGTTGAGTATAATCTTTCTTGATGTTTTTGAGTTGCCCAAGATTTGTTTTCTGAATATTTTTATAGATTATCTCCTTGGCTATGTTTGAAAAAGAAATAGTACTCTTGCCTGTAATATAATTATTTGGAGTAATAATGAAATTCTTTAATTGATCTTTGTCATAACTATTGTTTTGACTGAGTGCAATAGGGATTAAAAAGTTGTTGTCGTAGTTAGCGATGAAATCTAAAACTACTACAAATTTTTTATCTTGGTGTTTTCTTAGTCCTCGACCTAACTGCTGAATGTAGACTATAGAGCTCTGTGTAGGTCGTAGGAGAATTATCTGGTTGATACAAGGAATATCTATACCTTCATTAAATATATCAACAGTGATTATTGCTTCAAGTTCATTTTGCTCAAGTTTTGATATTGCTTTATCCCTTGCACTCTCTGAATCTTGGCTAGTTAGCGCTTGGGATGGTATTCCCTTTGCAGTTAGTTTATCTGCTAGTTCAATAGCTTCATCTATATTGCTAACAAATATTAATGCAGCCCTATGTTTGCCACTAAAACCATAAAAGTGCATATTCTCAACGATATGATCTACTCGTTCGTCAGATACTAATTTAGAAAAATCCTTGGCTAATGTTTTTTCTGACTCTATATAAAAGTCCTCAACTGCAAAATAATGAAATGGGCAAAGTAGGTCATTATCTAAAGCTTGGTGTAAGCGTATTTCGTAAGCAACATTATGATCAAATATTTTAAATATATCGGCATTATCGCTTCGCTCAGGAGTAGCGGTCATTCCTAATAAAAATTTTGGTTCAAAGTGGTTTAAAACCTTTTTATAACTGTTAGCATCAGCATGATGAACTTCATCAATAATTATATAATCAAACTCATTTTTGTTGAATTTGGCTAAAGTCGTATCACTCTTTAGTGTTTGTATTGTAGCAAATAGATAATCTGAGTTTGACTTAGTATCACCAGTATATAGTCCAAGAGTTTTATTTTTAATAATCTTGCCAAAGCTTTGCATAGCGGTATTAGCTATATTTGTACGATGTACTATAAACAAACAGCGTTGAGGCTTAACATTATTGACATCAAAAGCAGATAAGTAAGTTTTACCCGTGCCAGTAGCACTTATTATAAGTGCTTTAGTGGCATTATTCTCTCGTAGTGTTCTTAGATTATCTAATGCTTCTTGTTGTATTTTATTTGGTGAGATTTGTTGATTATATATCTTATTATTAATAGGTAAAAATTTTGTTATTGAATCATATATTTTTGTATAGTCATCGATTATATCTATTGCATGCTGGGCATTTACGAACAGTTTATAAAATTCTCTTAATACATCTGTGCAAATATCAGAACTTTCTGTATTTTTAAGAAGTATATTCCATTCATTATTTACTGTTAGGGCAGATTGAGTTAGGTTTGAACTGCCAATTATAATATTCCAGTTTTTATCCTTGCGAAATAAAAAACCCTTTGCATGAAAATTATCATTATGTAGGACTTTTAGTTCAATATTACTAAATTCTATTAGTTTCTGTAATGCTTTTGGTTCTGTAAAATTTAGATAGCAACCCGTTAAGATTTTGCCTTTGATATTAGCTTTTTCTAATCCTTTTAAGGACTCTAATATACATACGACACCGCTATATGTGATAAATGCTACACTAATTATAAACTCATCACACTCATCTAGTTGTCTAACTATTTCAGTAACTATTTTGTTGTTATTAGTGTTTGTTAATAATCTGTGAAAATGATTATCCATGCTTAGATTTTTATAGGAGTAGAAGAGTCAAATGGTTTTAGACCGCCTAGAGTGCCCTTACCCCAGCAATAGATATCTTTTTTAGACAAAGATACACCGCAAACGTAAGTTTCAGACATGCTTAATCTTGAAAATTTGACATTAGTTTCGACTTTTTGAGGGGCACTAAAATAACCCTTTTTACCATTACCAACTTCTCCGCTTGAGCCATCACCCCAACAATATGCATAGTTATCTGTGTCTAAAGCACATGCATAGTGTGCTTTTGTAAATATTGTTTTGAATTTCTTATCAATATTAACTTTCAGCGGGTGTTCAGATTTTTCTTTTTTAGTTTTAGACCCAAGTTGTCCTCTTTCGTTACTTCCCCAGCAATAAAGATCATCAGTATTATCTATAGCACAATCAAAATCTTCGCCTCTGCTAACTATTTTTATACTACTTTTTTTATTTTTATAATAATCTTTTAGGGCTATTTCAAAGGCATCTTTTTTAGGATCAACCTCAACTATTTTATATTTGCCACATTGAAGCTCACCATCAATAGTTACTTTGCAGCCATATTGATAGTCAAATTCTTTAGATTTATAACTATTACTATATTTGACTATCTTAGCATCTTGTTGAAAACTATTGTTGTAAGTTTTAAAGTGTGTCTGAGTAGATTGGTTATAACCATCAAAAAATGCTTGTGATTGATTATAGTTTGCAAATGTTACTGAAAATGCTAAAAACATTGCTAGTAGATATATTGATTTTTTCATATTATTTAATGGTTAGGTTTATATATTGTGACATAGTTATATTAAGTAAACTTAGCTAAAAATACTAGCATAAACACTATAGAAATAGCTTTTGTTCAGATTTTCTTAAAAAGTTAAAAAATCTTTCGCTAGTATTATAGTTTTGCATATCTATGTATGGTTTTGTTACTAGTATTGGTCTGCAGTTAGCAATTATACAAGCAAGGCAGCCTGTAAGTAGTCTATCATCAACTAATGCTAGATTCTCTGGCTTGCACTTAGTTAGTTCTATTATTTTTAGTAGGCCATCTGGATATGGTTTTTTAGCTACTCCAGATATAAAACTAATCTGCGGGTAGAATTTTCTAAAATACTCTAATCTTTCTTGAGTAGGCTTATTTGATAGTATGAATATATTCTCTTCAGAAAAGCTTTTTACTAGATTATCCAACCATGTTTTTACTTCAGTGTATATCTCTGGTTTACCATGAGCGGCTAAAACACCATCAAAATCTAATGCTAAATATTTGATACCATTATTTTCTAAGAAATTCTTAGTTAGTTGAGTAATATTTTCTATGCAGAAGCCATCTTTTATTTTTGTAATATCTTTGCGATGTTTTAGTGTTTTAATAAATGAATAATATATTCTAGTTAGCATCATTATTATCCTTCATATCAAGAGCTTGTTGGTAAACTTCATTTTTCTTTAAATTGAGTATCTTTGTTGTTAAGGCTACGGCTTTTTTTAAAGGCAGTTCTTGCATTAATTCCTTGAGCAAAGTGTTGCACTCTATAGCTTTTGAGTCTTGATGATCTTGTTTAATATTTTCTATTAGCACAACAAACTCACCCTTCAGTGTTTTGGGGTTATCTATAAAAAACTGTTTAATCTCTGTAGCAGTGCTGCCAATAAATCTTTCAAATTGTTTAGTTATTTCTTTCGCTACTATAACTTTTGCATCAGGAATAACTTGTTCGATATCCTCTAATAAATACATTATTCTGTGTACAGATTCGTAGATAATTACAGTTGAGTTAAGCTCTTTGATGCTTGATATTTGTTCTTGTCGTTTTGATTTTTTAGATGATAAAAATCCTTTGAATATAAAACTATCTGATGCTAATCCAGCTGCAGATAAAGCAGTAATAGCTGCACTAACACCTGGTATTGGAACTATGTTATATCCGCAATTTCTTAATTCTGAAACTATTTTGTAGCCAGGATCAGAGATTAGTGGTGTGCCAGCATCACTTACTAATGCAACATCATCACCATTATCTAAGAGTTTCTTAATTTCTTCTATTCGTTGTGATTCATTAAAGTCATGGCAAGATATAAGTTTTTGTTCGTCTTTAATGTTTAGCCTTGACAGCAAAACCCCCGTGACTCTGGTATCTTCTGCTAGTATGTATTTTGTGTCTTTTAGTATTTGTAATGCCCTAAGTGTAATGTCTTGAAGGTTGCCAATAGGTGTTGCAACTATATATAGTGTGGCATTTGTGTTTGTCATTTTATAGCATCTCAATTATGTTTGTTATATCGCCAGCACCTTGTACAAGTACTATAGTGTTAGAATCAGTGTTTTTGTGTAGCTCTGCTATTGCATGTTCAAAATCATTTGCTAATATAGCGTTTTCGAGCTTTTGAGATAATTCAATACTTCCTATGCCAGAGCTAATACTCTCACCAGCAGAAAATGTCGGCATTAGTATAAGTGTATCAGCAATGCTAAGAGCCTTTATCCAATCATTAAACAAATCTCTGTTTCGTGAATATCTGTGTGGTTGAAATATTTGAATAATTTTCTTGCTAGGGTATCTATCTTTAATAGCAGATAGGCAGCTTGCTACCTCAACAGGATGATGGCCATAGTCATCAATAATTGTTATATCCATATTATTGATTTGTTTGGTGTATACATCGAATCTTCTTTTAACACCCAATACATTACTTACCGCATCTATTATATTTTTTATATTAAGTTTATGAATTAGACTGTATGTGATACATGCTGTTATATTTGATATATTGTATTTACCTGGCAATTTTGTTGAAAATGTGTGCTTTTGCCCATTCACTGTTATATCAAAAGTAGTTTTTTCATTTGTATCTAGATAGTTGGAAATATTAATATCAGCATTTTTGTTATATCCGTATGTTATGATGCTTATGCCATTGAAATTATATTTTTTAAGCAGATCATTACAGCCAATATCATCTATACATATAATTATATTTTTGACAGATTCTTTATTTAAGAAATTATAAAAACTCTCAAGTAATCTGTCATAGCAATTTTCATATGTATTCATATGGTCAAGATCTATATTTGTGAGGATTACTGTGTTTGGATGAATATTTAAAAAAGAAGCATCACTTTCATCAGCCTCAATTACTATGCTAGATGTACCATTAATAGCAATGTTGGAGTTAAACTTCTTTACTAGGCCACCGACTAGAAAGCTTGTACTATTATCTAGTTGATAAAGTATTTCAGAGAGAACACTCGATGTTGTTGTCTTACCATGTGTGCCTGTAATAGCTATGGCATTATCAAATCGTTGCATTATGATATCTAAAAATTTTGAACGGTGTAGTGTTTGTATGTTTAAGTTTTTGGCTTGTGTAAGAATTGAGTTGTTGGCATTTATAGCTGATGAAAAAACTATTAAGTCATAGTCGGTTATATAAATATCGTTGAGGTTTGAATAGATGTTTATTCCTAGAGTTTCAAGCTTAGCAGTCATATAGTTTTTATTAGAATCATGACCTGAGCAACTTGCTCCAAGTTCATGTGCTGCAATAGCTAATGCTGATACACCAATTCCACCAACACCTAGAAACAATATTTTGTTATTCAAAGTATACCTAACTAATCAAAGTTAATAATTATAAATTATTATATTATTTTATCATAGTTAAGTTATTTATTTATAATCCTCTCCAAAATTTAAATACTGCCTTGCTTAATTCTACTAGCATTCCTTTGCCATCTGCAGATTTTATACCATTATTATCACACCATTGAGTAAATATAGTGCCGTTTTCTTTATACATCAAATCGTATCCAAGAGCATCGGGGTTAAAGTTACTCTTAGATACAGGTAGCATTTCATTATATATGCTAGATGAAGTTGAGTTTATTATAATGTCATATTGACCTTGAATGTTTTCAAATTCCTCAATTTCGATGTCAAACTTATAGCTAAATAAGTCTTTTATAGCAATTGCTTTAGATTTTGTTCTATTTGATATAGTAATACTCTGTGGTTTTTCATTTATAACTGCAGCAATCACTGCCTTTGCAGCTCCACCAGCACCAATAATAAGCACTTTTTTATTTTCAAAACTATAGTCATAATTATTTTTTATATCATTAACAATTCCTAGGCCATCATAATTAAGAGCAATCATTTTTCTATCGGCGGTGAAAATCACATTACTAGCGGCCTTTATATCTTTAGCCATCTCGGTAGCACTATCACATAGTTCAAATACTTTTTCCTTGTGTGGAACTGTTACACTTAAGCCTTTGATAGATTTATCTTTTTTAAATTCTGTAATCTTTGCTTCCAAATCTCTAGGCTCTATTTCTACTGCTGTAAATTCAATGTCTTGATTGTGTTGTTTTGCTAGTTCCATTTGTATTTTTGGAGATAGGCTATGTTTTACAGGGTAGCCGATTACATGGTATTTGTCTGACATATTAAAATCGAATGTGTTGTCTGTTAGTTAACTATAATACAGCAACTAGTTTTGAGTTAAATAGTATTTCAATTATTTAACTGACCTTACGCACCAAACACAAACTTGAGTGGTATAAGCTGCATTGAATGCTAAGCAGTAAGGTGTAGGAGCTACTAGTAGCTTCAAATCTTACTAACAACGCAATTGGATGTAAATCAAACCATCCGAAGGACAAAAAGATAAAGTATCCTCTGCCTGCGTTAGAGCTTTGTATTGGGATTAGTATTATTGCCATAGCTACTGCTATGATAATAAAAACCTGCCTTGCATACGACACTTTTTTTGCTAAAGATTGTGTTTGGTGCGTAAGGTCAGTTATTTAACAAAACATTTTGATCAAGTACTACTTTTAAATGGTCTCACTGCTCACTATGTATGCAATAGCCTCATGCTTTTAAAAACTGTTGGTTTAATCATACTATAGATTTTATAAGTGAAATATACTATCAACAATCATAGTCATCCTCGTGCTTGACACGGGGATTGTAAGTTACCAGTTTGTTATAATATGAAATTGAGGGTTAAAAGTTAAAGGGTTATGTACATACTCTTTAACTTATAATCTAAGCGACCGTGCGGGAATAGATTTAAACAATCGTCGAGATCAAGGTACTTAGGTTATCCCCTCTATACGTTTGAATAGTTGATAGGTTTTTTACGACCGCTTACAATCACAAACAATCCATATTAACAATATAAAGAGGACCTGTAAAATGTATCATAATTTTATTGGAATTGATATATCCAAAAAAGATTTTGCTATTGCAATACATGGAA
>RQTK01002227.1:0-11345 GCA_003991915.1 Elysia chlorotica | reverse complement strand
ATTGTACGTTTACCCGATGGAGAACGGGATGATTCCACCTCACCATCCGGCGGATTACATCCCTAATCTAAAAATCGGACTCTGGGTCGGGACCGAGTTTACAGATCTCAAGAGGGCCGTCGATGAACTAATGGGGACCATCGTGAAACCTCATCACGACGGCGAAAAGACGATATTTCGTCCTGCATTCGTACTCCCAAAAGGGGTATCATGATTTAACCGGCGGCTTGAAAGAAAGCAAGTTCGTCAGACCGGCTTAGAGTTTCGGCTTGGGAAAACTATGCGCGTTTTGATGAAATCCAAAACGTGTACAGTGTATAAAAATCCCAACGAATATCAAACGACCGAAATGTTGAACACCAGACGGAATATCGGCGAGGGCGGGCGCTTTCGGGTCCAAAAAAGAGAGTCGTCAACAAACAAAGTGGAATGTATGATATCAACCTTGACGAGGGAGACTGCGGTTCGCTAGACGAATACGAGCTAGACGCTTTGAGGCGAGCGGCAAACCCATCTATTGTAGAAGAAGCCGTATTAGATGCAGTCGACGAAGGTACTCAAATCGCAAAACGAGATCCCACAGACGTGACAGCAATAAGTTTCTACCCCGTCAAAAAAACACTGCATAGCACAGTTGCCAGCTCTCAAGGCATGCAAAAGTTAGGAAATGATGCTGTTCAACGAGCACCATGAAGTGGCCTCTCGACAAACAGGATGAGCCTCACGGATGCGCGGAAAACAAGTTCAACGAGCTCATTTCAGAACTTTTTTTTACACGTTTTGCTTGAATCAATAAAACATCAACCCTTCCACTTTGGGTGAAATAACCTCAACCTGCAAGTGTTTGTCGTTCTTTTTTTTTTAAACATACTAGTTTGATGTTGATTTGCTGTGTGTATTGTGCATCTGTTGTGGTTATTTTGCAAAGTTTACTACACTATGTATTTGTTGGTCTTGTTTGCTAAAGTGTTTTACTGTATAATTATATTTGCAAAATCAACCCCTTCTCTGAAATTCAAAGTAAGTTTATATGACAGCATAAACCATCCCCTCACCACCCGCTTTGTAAAACTTAAAGAATAAAGTACTATAATCTAGTTGTAAGTAAAGTAAATGGAATGCAAAGTTCCATAAACAAATACGCCAATTGCCACACACGCACAAGTTTTAGACCAACAACAAAAATAGAATATTCAAACTCTTTGTGTAAGTTTTTTTTTGGTTCAGGTTCACATTAGGTTAAAACCATTCTTGCATTTGGTGGATAAGGGAGTTTTTGGTGGATTTTGTACTCATATCCATCGTTCATCATCAACATCAATTCAGACTCCTCTACAACAATCCATCTTCACCATCGCCACTCGACATCACTTCAAATCAATGACCTTTTACAAAAAAAAAAACACCATCAACGGCACTGGGGTAAAATTGCTGATTGTTGTCCACAAGCTGTTTCAGCTATTCACCGTCGTACACTAATCCTTTTCTTTTTTTTAATCAAGTACCGCTGATGAGGGGAAAGGGTGTTTGACGGGCTGCCAATGGCAAATAAATCAACTAGTTATACATGGGAAAGACGTGTTTTTCCAGCACTTCAATGATGTACGTATCACGCCGAGCGCACGGTGCGCATTTCATGCTCTTGTTAAACTGCTTAAGAGATGGTTACTTGATCATGAAATGCGCGTCGTGGGCTCGATGAGACAAAGATGATGATGATGATGATCTTTGTGCTATGCGAAAAGCGCATTCTTGCTACTTTTTCAGGTTGAATGTCGGCTCTAAAAACACGTTAATACATGTCTTTTTCGGTTGAAACAGCGATGATCTTGGTGTATAATTTGTAGTTGTACTGCGCTCAAACGGCATCATTTCACTACGTTTTTGCGCGCTCAAACAGCATGATTTACTGCATCTTTGTAGTTGTACTGCGCTCAAACGGCATCATTTCACTACGTTTTTGCGCGTCTCAAACAGCATGATTTACTGCATCTTTGTACTTGTACTGCTCTCAAACAGCATCATTTCCTAACTTTTGCACGGCTCAACCGCAATCAATTTCTGCTTCTGGAACGGCTAAAACAGCTTCATTTTATTGTTCTGGTACGGCTTAAAACAGCTTCATTTTCTGCTTCTGGTACGGCTAAAACAGCTTCATTCCTAAATTTTTGTAGTTGTAACTGCAGCTCAACAGCGCGATTATAGCTAGATCCTATGTTGACTAAATAGGAGGATCTTGCTATAATTGCGCAGTCGAACTGCAGCTCAACGGCATGATTTACTGAATTTTTTGCAGTCGAACTGCAGCTCAACAGCGCGATTATAGCTAGATCCTATGTTGACTAAATAGGAGGATCTTGCTATAATTTTTTGTAGTCGTACTGCGGCTCAACGGCATGATTTACTGAATTTTTTGTAGTCGTACTGCGGCTCAAACGGCATGATTTACTGAATTTTTTGTAGTCGTACTGCGGCTCAAACGGCATGATTTACTGAATTTTTTGTAGTCGTACTGCGGCTCAACGGCATGATTTACTGAATTTTTTGTAGTCGTACTGCGGCTCAACGGCATGATTTACTGACTTTTTTGTAGTCGTACTGCGGCTCAAACGGCATGATTTACTGAATTTTTTGTAGTCGTACTGCGGCTCAACGGCATGATTTACTGAATTTTTTGTAGTCGTACTGCGGCTCAACGGCATGATTTACTGAATTTTTTGTAGTCGTACTGCGGCTCAACGGCATGATTTACTGAATTTTTTGTAGTCGTACTGCGGCTCAAACGGCATGATTTACTGAATTTTTTGTAGTCGTACTGCGGCTCAAACGGCATGATTTACTGAATTTTTTGTAGTCGTACTGCGGCTCAACGGCATGATTTACTGAATTTTTTGTAGTCGTACTGCGGTTCAAACGGCATGATTTACTGCATTTTTTGTTGTCGTACTGCACCTCAATCGGCATGATTTACTACGTTTTCAACCGCTCAAACGGCTCTTGAAGCATGATTTTCTACGTCTTGTAGCAGCTCAATCGGCATGATCTTGAAACAATTACCTATGGTTTGTACGACTCGACGGCTTCAACCAGCACGAAATTCAGCAGGATTTTTACTACGTTCTTGTGCGGCATAGACCTCAATCGACTGCATTCAGCAGGATTTTTACTACGTTCTTGTGCGGCATAGACCTCAATCGACTGCATTCAGCAGGATTTTTACTACGTTCTTGTACGGCATAGACCTCAATCGACTGCATTCAGCAGGATTTTTACTACGTTCTTGTGCGGCATAGACCTCAATCGACTGCATTCAGCAGGATTTTTACTACGTTCTTGTGCGGCATAGACCTCGATCGACTGCATTCAGCAGGATTTTTACTACTACTACGTTCTTGTACGGCATGATTTTTCTACATCCTCGCACTGCTCTGATAGCATGATCGACTAGGTCTTTACACGGCTCTGACGGCATGATTCGCACCCTCCTTCTCTACACGAACAGCATGATCGTCTTGTCCGAATCGAATAGCACGGTCATGTACGTCTCGTGCGACGACAATGGGCATGATCGTCTTGTTCGATTCGAACGGCACGCTCCTATACGTCTTGCGCCACTCAAACAGCATGATTGAGTCAGGAACTGCATGTGCGTCGAATCAGCTCAATTCGGCGATACGTTCAACACGGAATTTGTCGCGTACGCTCATTTCGCCTTTGAAAGAGCAAATCGCCGCGTCGTCCGATTCTGCCCTCTCTAAAGCAAATCGAAAACGTACGCCCCCGGGTCGACGTTCTACGAGTAAATAGCTGTACCTTTCTGTCAGCCCATACTAATACGCATCTTGCGGCCAGACGAAGCCCTACATTGTTTAGGCTGATGATGAAGTTATCTTGGTTGAACCAAAAAAAAAGCACTAAACCCACACAACAGCATAGTGGGAGTAGTGTGGAAAACAGAATAACAAAAAGGGGGGGGGGGGGGGGGGTGGACTGTTCGCACACAAGAGCTTTGTGCGAATAGTGCGTAAAACAAGGAAAAAAAGGTACACTGTCCGCACACAAGAGCTTTGTGGGGAAGTGCGTAAAACAGAATAAAATAAACGTGTGTTACTCGAGCGGCCTGAAAATGGCTAGATTTTACAACTTTACGCAAGTCTATACGGCTTCATCTTTCTACCCTAGAGCAGGGGTAAAGACGACGACAACTATAAGAACGCGAATCTCGACATTTGCATCGTTTTACCCGAGAGCAGGGGTAAAGACGACGACGTGCAACTGCAGAGATGCTACTAAAAAAAAAGGAGGCCTAAAAAAGCCAGTACTGAACTAATACTGAAAAAAAATAGAAACGACTAGCGTTTCAGCCATCGCTACAATCGAAGAACGGCAGTTTTTTTTTGAGGACGAGTTGAAAATGAACGATGAATAGAGCCGGGTTTATTTTCAGACTTTTTGGAGGGCGTCCGTGTTGGGCTAAGACCGCCAAACAAAATGTTTAAAGGTTTCTCTTTTTTTTTAATGTGGTAGAGGCGGACGAACCAAGGGCTCGAGCCCGCCTCGCAAAAAAAATAGCAGAGAATTGCCAAATTCCAACGGCGCGGCGTCCCGCAGCAGAGGCTTTGACCGGTTAAGGTCCCGCAGCCACTAGTTTAGAAAGCGTCCTAGAAAGCGTCCCATTAGCGTGGATGAGCGGGGGACGAGGTGGGTATGCTACTATACCGTCAGCAAAATAGGCCAGACACCGACCAACATTCCTACAGAAAATTATTACACGCCACGAACTGAACTAGAACGTTGTTTAGCGTGGAGAAGGAGGAGCGGGGGGAGGCGAGGTGGTGGAGTATGCGTCGATGTTTGGGGGGTGGGTGTAGCTCTTTTTTTTTCTTTTCGGGCCAGGGGGTGTGGGCGGCCGGCTGGCTGTCTGGCTGGCTGGCTGCCTGGCGGGAAAATGGCGTGTGTTTGTTCTTTCTTTGTCTTTCTTTCTTTGTCTTTCTTTCTTTCTTTCTTTCTTTATTTCTTCTTTTTTTTCTTCTTTATATCATCCAGTTGGACGCTTCATCATCAACAGCATTATCATCATCACAGCATTATCATCATCATCACTACTCATACTCCTCCTCCTCCTCCTTCTACTAATACTCCTCCTCCTACTAATACTCCTCCTCCTCCTAATACTATTATAATACTGTTAATAGTGGTGGTACAGGGTAGCAACGACAACAAAAAAAAACACACCACGCACACACACACGAGACAACGGCTAGTATAAGAAACAAAAATAAAATAAACGCTAGGAAGATGAAGAAAACGACGGTTCACAATTATATGAGATACAAAATATTTATTCTTGTAATCTTTAAATTAACAAAGCCTTTAAACTTTAGAAATATTTTTTTTCAATGGCATTCTTCTTTCATTCAATCATTCGCTCGTTTCAAAAGACTGTTATTAGTGAACATTTTCTAACACATAAAAGTTCTGGCGGTAGACATTTTCTAACACATAAAAGTTCTGGCGGTAGCGATTATTCTTTTTTCGCATACTGGACAATAGTCAATTTTATCGCTGCATTCCTGGCAAGTGTAAACATGGCCGCAGGGCATATAAATGGTATTGCGCTGCTTAGATAGACATAAGCCGCATTGGCGTAGTTCAGACAATTTTCAATAATAAGACACTACATTGTTAATAGGATAATTAAGCGGTGACATTTTTTTCAGCGTGATACATAATTTAATCAGTCTTGTTGTATATGAGATTTCCGATAAAGTCGACAGAATCCGTTGAAGGGTAGAGTTGGCGGGAGAAATTAGTTGCCTCTTGAGTAAGCCCACCTATTCACTTTAAGTTAAAATTACACCATGGTATTTTTTAAATAGACATGTGTACTGAGTTACATTTTGTGGTGAAAAAATATATATAAATTTAAAAATATTTATATTTATAATCTATTATATTTTGATTCACAATAGTTAGGTAAACTATTGTAATAATTGACAAGGGCGCGATGGTCCAGTGGTTGAACATCGGCTTTCGATGCCAAAGGTACCGAGTTCGATTCTCGGCTGGGCGCAAACCCTACTGGTTGGGTCGGTGTCAGTATAATGTGACCGGCTGAGACAGGAGTCATGGTATCCCCGCCCTGTCTCGTGTGTGGCGGTACATAAAATTGTCAGACGGGACCCGTCGCCGTATAAGTGTCCCTAGAGGAACCTTGGAGACGTTAAACCTTAATAATAACAATGTGCAATTACTTTAATTTTAGTCACGCTTTTTCCTTACTTAAAAGCGTTGATGTTTTTTAGCACTTGGTCCTTCTGAGCGCTCAACGGCCATGTTGTTGTAGTCGTTTTGCTGTGATGTTGAGGGCTGTTCAATCCTTCTTTCAGAGCTTCCATTGTCCTTTTTTTTCGAAATCGCGCAGTGCATTTCTTTATTGGTTTTACATCTCTCACTCATCAGAATTTGAGATATGTTTTCAAATGTTCTTTCACTAGATGCATCTTTTCCAAAGTATTCCAATGCCTCTTTTAACATGTTTTCCCTCATTGACAGCGACATTCTTTCTTCATGTGAACGATCTATTTGCCTTGCCCATTGTTTAGAGCCTATAATCATAGCATTTTTGTTTTTACAATCATCCGTTCTTAACTTCATAACATTTTTCCTGGGTGTCATTGTAAGATATTTAGCATATGGAGCACCATCGAGGACAGGATGAACCGCGTACTTTAGGTAATGCTCACCAAACGTTATTTTCTTTTCATTAATGTATTGATTTGCGACTGCGCAAGGTGTGCAAAATTTACCAATAGAAGTGGTGCGCTCTGTCCCTACAGAGTCCTGTTTTTCTGCACCCATGTGATGCATCATAAAGTCGGCTAAACCATTGCATCCAGTAGAGGAGCATGCAATTCTTTCAGTAGACCAAAAATTTGTCAATCTAGCAAAAACGAGACAGCTGAAGTGTCTGGCGAAATCAGATTTATATAGTCGACCAGACCATTTTTCTCTATATTCCATCATTGAATTAAACATATCAGTCGCATTCGGGATTGAAAAGTAATCCAGAAGTCCCAAAGGACCCCTATGCGAGGTGACGAGTCTGGCTCTTGTCCACTTTGTAGGTCTTGATCCGACGAATGAAATATTTTGTTTATTAAATTTATTTTCACATGTGTTATGCGCGTCCTGGAACCCACACCCTTCTGTCGAAAAACATTCAATACATTTGCGTACCCTAAAGCAAGAAAGGCATACGCACTTGACGATGTTGCTACAAGACACGCAGCCCATTTTGTCGTTTTGTATTCCTTTATGTTTAGTTTTGTTAATGCTGAGCATTTCTTGTTCATTGTATGGGTGTTCCCCAACTGGCATCCATTCATTTTTTTCTACTGTCGGAAATTCCTTCTGAAGGTTTGAAGGGGCGAACATTTTATTTCTTTTTTTCGCATATTCTTGTTCCTTCGTTTCACTTAAAAAATATTCATCAACTAATTTCATGTCTAATAGTTCATTTATATGTAATATATGTGCGATCACATTCCGTACCGATTCAATGAAGGCTTCTGCGCTTTGGTTGTTTCTTACATTTTTACAACGTGTTAGCATTTTGTTATAATCAATGTCCCAACTGTTTGCGTACATCTGTATAAAATCCAAATATTTATCTGTGTCAACGTTTGTATTATCATCAATAGTTTTGTTAACTTGAGACTCATCTTGCAATCCGTTGTCAGTTTCAACATTTGAACCTTCATCAAATTCTAACATATCCTGTCCTTTCCTCGTATTTACATGCGCACTTACTTCCTCTTGTTGTCTTTCAGAAACCATTTCCATTCTCTTATGTTGATTCATTACAGAAACAAAACTGTCTTGGTTCCATTGAAGTTGGTATTTTTCTCCATCTTCTTCCCCCTCAAATAATATTATTTGGTCATCATCATCGTCGTCAGTCATTTCGAGGGCGTCAAATTGCTGGTAATTTCTAGTATAAGCAACATGTTCATTTGAGTCAATTGCGGATGGTTGTCCAGTTCTACTTACATCATTTTGAACGCATAATTCGGTACCGCTGTTTGCACTGTTATTGATTGAATCTCGAAACGGCACTGGTTGTTCTGTATTTTGCAATATTACAGATCCTTCCATTGCTACTCTTATTACAGTGGTATTAGAAACAGGCCGGTCCATGAGATTTACAAAGTTGTCTACAAATTTTAAATTTAACACAACTACTAATAACTGAAATAAAAAATAAATTGTCTAACTGAAATATATCAGTAAAAGAAAAATTTTGTCTAACTTGATGTGAAATTTCTTTGTCCACGACTATCTTTGAAAGCAAAATATATCTTTAACGTGGACGAAAGTAAAATGTAAAAATTGTTTGGTGTCTGAGCTTTTTTAAAGGGGACCATCGGCTTTATGTATGGTTAGTTGAACATAAAAACAAAACAGAACAAAGACGTGGCGTGCTGAATAAGCATAGTACTATATATTTATTAACCTAAAGGTCATACCATAAATAAAATAGAAGGTAGGGTCTCTCCCCCTATTCATCCACTTTTATTATGCATATTTGCGCTTAATGGAAAGTGGAGTAATAAAAAAAGAGGGGCGTTTCTTTGTCCTCTTAGCTATGCCGCACATAAGTCCCGTGTGATGCACTATCACTCAGTACCACGCACCTCAAAGTGCTTCCCACGCTTGTTGCACATGAGCGTTATTTACAAACAAAGATATAGAAAGCAATTAACCCAATTAAGTTAGTAAATATTTTATTATAAAGTGCAGACCCTTGTAACACGGTCTGACATAAGCATACTTTTTTAACTCAAGTGGCGTGAGAAGATAATTAGTTTTACTTATTTTAAACAGCAAGAAAATCAAGATTACATTGACCTCGTAATCTTAAAAAAAAAGTTTGCTAAATTAATTATTATACCAAGGACGAATTGCACGACTTTTAATTTAGAAGTCTTGCGTAAGTAGGTTCAGTTAAAGTGACCCGATGCTTTTAATTATCAAGTACTTAATAAAATAAAATTATCCTAGAGTTATAGTGACCTACCGAATTATTTCTTACACGATTTATGTCAGTTTTAAAAATATTTTGACAGTAGACTACCCACCTTTTAAAATTTAAAGTAAATTATCCTAGAGTTACAGCGACCTGAGTGAACCTTGAAAATAAGTGGGTTTACCGAATTATTTCTTACACGATTTATGTCAGTTTTAAAAATATTTTGACAGAGTAGACTACCCACCTTTTAAAATTTAATCCCACTTTTAAACGACCTTAAATGAATATCTAACATAAAGAACTAAGAGTTTTTATTAAATGTATTTTAAAGCTGTCAAACCTAATATTTAACCTACTAAGTTGACGACTCAGTGGTCCATCTGTGACTTAGTGTCGTTAAAATAAGACGATAAACCTTAAGAATAATTTCTTGAAATTTAATATTTTTATCGCTCGCCTACATATAAGTCGGTCGGGTCACCCTAACAGCTTTAATATTATTGAATAGTAGAGTAACTGACATTTCATTTTATTGTTGGAACAACTGGTCGGGCATTGATTGTACTAGTTTTATAAATATTATGTACTATTATACGCTGCAAATTGAAGGGGTCTCTTGGTTTTATACGAGTATAGAATTTTCAAATATTAAATTATTATTTTACTTAATAAAAGCCTCCCAGAGGTCTTTACCCTTGTATTATATAAAATGTAAGTTAGTCTTATCGTGAGAAAAACGCGCAAGCAAAAAATTTATAGAAAATAAAGTGAAGTGGTTCTTTCTCTATGCTTACGCGTCTAGCTAATTAACAAAATGCAGCCGGAGTCAAAAGTGCACAGACCGCTTGAGATAAGTTAAGAGATTAAACGGATCTCTGGCGCCTAACAACATGAAAAGAGTTAATTACACTACAAAGAAATGCAATTAAACCACGCAGTCAACCCCTTAGCGCTAGAGTTCACTCCAGTAGGGTAAATCGTTAAATGGCAATTAAGCGCAAAATATGGATCGGGGTTAAGTTATTTATAAAGGTCGCTGCCCTTCGACTAAATGTCAAAAAATTTTTTTAACTTGACCCTACTTTTAATCGGTCGAGTGCACACGTGTGTCTTAAAAGAAAGGGGCGTGTATGTTTTAGTCACGTTGGCGCAGTTTAGAAAATGTATATAAAGCGGGCTGTTGGGCTGTACAATCAGACCCACACACCGAGACGTCTCGCGCTGCTGTTCGGTTCCGCACACATGCGGACTGGTCTCAAGATTCAACGATGGTAAGTATATTATTATACATTAGTATACCAATAAGATAAAACCTTTACATAACTTTAAAAAAGTCGACAATCTTTATTTATCATAATACTGTAGGGAACGTTTATTGTTATGAACTTATTCACTAAAAAGGCGTAGCTTATTTTGATTATATTATCAGATAGAACCCCAACCGATTAAACATAATATAATAATAATATAAACTAACTAAAATAAAACTCGCTAGCATCAAAAATCGCATGTCTACTAGGAATCAGAACCCTAATCCAAACACTGTTTTGATCATATATAAAATACAAATAATTATAATAAAAATATTAACGATATTCGTTTTATTCCAATCCCCCACATCCACTTTTCTTCTCTTCCCAAACGTTATATTTTTTTACAAATAGAAACAACGAAGCGTACACCATACACAATCCAAATCGAGCAATCAATCCAAGGGCGTAAAAAAATCTTATCGGCAATTCAAACGCTATAAAAGTAATGGAAATACAGTTCCTAATTTCCCAGAGGGAGACAGTGAAAACACTAGGGTTCATCACGGGGAAAAATCAACACCAGACAGCGACACTGATGTTGTAATAATAGAAGATTCAGACGACGATAATGAAAGAAGAGGAAAAGGAATAAGGAGAAACAATGGTAAAGGAAAAGGAAAAGGAAAATCTAAGATTTTTAATCGGAAAATGATTAGTTCTAAACAGGGCTACCCTGTACCACCACTATTAACAGTATTATAATAGTATTAGGAGGAGGAGGAGTATTAGTAGGAGGAGGAGTATTAGTAGAAGGAGGAGGAGGAGGAGTATGAGTAGTGATGATGATGATAATGCTGTGATGATGATAATGCTGTTGATGATGAAGCGTCCAACTGGATGATATAAAGAAGAAAAAAAAGAAGAAATAAAGAAAGAAAGAAAGAAAGAAAGACAAAGAAAGAAAGACAAAGAAAGAACAAACACACGCCATTTTCCCGCCAGGCAGCCAGCCAGCCAGACAGCCAGCCGGCCGCCCACACCCCCTGGCCCGAAAAGAAAAA
>RQTK01002220.1:0-11587 GCA_003991915.1 Elysia chlorotica | reverse complement strand
GTCGGTATCAAGACATTAAAACTATTTGTGGGGCTGTACATTCAATCAGAAGAATTACTTTATCAATTAGGACAATGCAAAATCAAATGTACATGTATATCCTAACTTTGTCAACAATGCCAAAGTAAAGGTTAGTAAACCATTACACAGATTTTAGAAAATACTATAATATAAAATGTTGAAATAAAATTGCTTATTGTCAACTTTCCCCATCTCCTAAAACCTCATGGCTAAACACCCATGGGATGTTTTATAACAAGTCAAGATTGGTTCCTCTTTGTTTAGGCTGTATTAAATATAAATCATTTCTTCACAAACCAACATTTTGTAAGCTTTTGTCGGGCCATGCTAAACTTAAAAGCCCAGTTGTTTTTAGTTGGTTTAACGTCCAACATCAGTACTTTAGGCTATATTGTTGACGATCCCCAAAACTGATATCTGACAAGTTTATGTGCTGCCACACACGAGACAGGGTGGGAATAAAGAATCGGACTCGCCGACTGGTGATGTGGGTTCGAGCCCGTGAGTTTAACATTTATTAATGAGGTTGATCAATTAACGACTGTATATATTCCAAGTTCTATCAGTCCCTGATGTTTGACAGAACAATATTCCTTTTACACATGTATTTAGGTGAAAGCAGTAATTATCTGCAAGAAAAAAGTATGAGTTTTTCTGGTTCCTCGACGTGGGCCATCTCTTGAATAAAACAATAATCTAATATTCCTCGTTAAATTGAATTGACTGAATGCTTTAATTGATATATAAATAAATAAATACACATCGAGTATCAATAAAGTGGCGACAGGCTTCAGTCACAACGGATTATAATTATGTAACTACATAGAAACATTCTACACAATTATTCAATTTATATATAAAAACAGCGATTTTGGTTTTCACCATTTAATTTGATTTATCTTTCATTCTTTAACGTAATATATCATTGGATAGATGTTCTAATCATATAACTCAAGTAATTTAAAATGTACTTAGAATTGTCAATGTACAGCTTTAAAAAAAACTATTGACTTGATAACAAACCGATACAAAAACAAATCAAACAGACCTGAAACAATGTGCAGCACCATAGAAATGTTAGTGTCAAACAAACATTGAATGATAACTAATTATATATTATATCGATTATAAATTGATGTAACAAGCAAATAAAAAACACGTGATAAATATACAGTGACATGACTAACTATTCCATAAACATGTTTGGCTTAAAACTCAAAATTAACCCGTAATCAGCTCGAAATCAACATGCTAACCATCTTTACCTAAAAATACGAGTGTAGTAAAGCTGTATTCATTCAATAAATGCATGAATAAATATCAAAAATAAATCAGTATAGGAACAGGCTTCAAGTATAACAGCATTACAGGGAATCGGAAAAAAAACTAATTGTAAATATAAAATAAGTGTTTTTGTTTCATAATTTATTTTATTTATGTATTCTTTCAAACACGTACTTAGTTTAACGGCCTGATCTCAAAATAGAAAATGTTGCATTGCAATTCAATACAAAGACCAATCCGAAGATTGCAGACAATGTACAGGATCATATGATTTGCTTGAGGGTCAAACATACAATGGGCCATTAATGAAGCTGGTAGTAAAATTTAGAGTTTATACACCTTTAAAGCACGATTTCTTCATAAGACTATAATAAAAACGTCTCAGATGGTCACACTAAGCTTACACCAGCCTAGCCAGTAGGGGTAGAAATTGGATAGTTGTAGTTCAGTTGGTTTAACACTCAACATTAGGACTATATAGACTATATTGTGGACGGACCCCAAGACTGCCTCACACAAGACAGGGCAGGGATACCATGACCCAGACACGGCAAACAATCATAGGTTTTGAACCGGAAGACCGATTTGAAGACAAAGGATCTAGCACTCTCACAGGTCTAATCCCACTCGTAAAACGGCCTGCGTTGAGTTGGATGATTATTGTTCAACGTAGGCTATATTATGAACGTATCACAAGACTAACGTCTGGCAGTTTTACGTGCTGCCGCGCCATTTGTTTTTATTCCACTGATGCACGCGTAAAAGAGGGGGGGGGGGGGTGAACTGGCGCAAGTGGTAGTAAAGAAAACGAGACAATAGGTCGTTTTTTTTTTCACAAGAGACAGACAGAGAGGGAGAGACAGACAGAGACAGAGAGAAAGAGAGAGAGATACAGAAAGAGCTAGAGATAAAGAGGCGGACAACGACAAGAATAATGGATATAGGGTTGAGTTGGTTTTTTACCAAAATAGGTTTCTTTGCGGAAAAAAAATGCCATTTCACGGTTCGTAAAAAGAGCAAAAATAAGAGAAGTCGTAAGCTTTTGCATCACCCTAATCCCTGAATTTGGAAAAGTTTAACCGCTTAAATTATTTTCAATTCTGATTTGATCTGAACATTAATATCCTTTTAAGGTCATTTCTACAAACAGGTGCCTTTTCTCATTTCCTTCTTAAAATCGGGAACTGCTACTTGCTCATCTACCGTCTAGAGATCTGGACTGTGTACAGAAGCAGGTTTGTTCAGAAGGGAAACAAGATGACTAGAAAAACAATTCTGGTAACTATCATTTTGCAAGTAGATAACATTAAATGTAGATGCCTAAACCGTTTCAGCCATAAGAGACAAAACTTGAAACAAAAAGTACTAAATTTCCCAGAAAACTTCATAATAATGTGTAAAAAAAAACTTGATCCATTTTAAACATTTTTTTCTGCCTCAGTACAAAGAAAGCAACAAATTCGAAAAAGATGCAATCAGGAGCTTTTCATAATATTTAGATTACTATCAACATGATTTATTCCTAAAACAAAAAAAATGCGCTGGCGCATCTCTTTGATTTCACTGTTGTACCACGTAAGGTTGAGTGCAGTTAGTGAAGTGCAGGTTAGTGAATTAGTTGGCATGCGATTATAAATTAAAAAAAAAAAAAATGCAGCACGGATACAACAGTGAAATGTGTTATCGATGCGCGCAGATTTTAAGATAAGCAATAATTTTCTTTTCAAACGGTATGTATAATTGGATCAGATAAATGATTAGTGTTTCCGATTTAACAGGAAATCTCATATGATAGCAAGTCCTCTCCAAACAACATTTCAAAACTAAATGCGCCAATTTAAAATGTTCAAAAAAGGTTAAACTTCATGATTTGGGCCTCAATCCCCTCTTATTTAAGTCATCAGACAAAAAGACAATTCTCCCGAACATATGTGTGAACAAAATTGACACCATACACAATTCAAAGTGCTAGACAATATGAGAACCAAAACATGCCAATAAAACCTGGACGCGTCGGAACTGTGTATGTAACTACCATAGATGTGTAATCATATCCTGAAATACAAGTGATTTCATGACGAAAAGATAAATGAATTTTCCACTCAGCGTACCATTTATTCACCTGACAACAGAAATACCTAGAACAGCGTTTTCTATTTTAGACAACTTTTAAAAAAGCTCTTTAAGAGGACAATATGCATCTCATACTTTGCCAATACATGCGGTAGGATTGTCTTTAAAAAATCACGACCTAGCCCCAAAATACAAACCATGTCTATAAAGCTCAATGTACTCGGAAAATTGAAATGACGTTTCGACTATTTCGGGCACATAGCCCATAGAACTGTATAAATTGCTTTCTAACTCTAACCCGTCTTAAACCTTTCACATTGCAACTGGTGATAAAAAGATTATAAGTGTATAGAGTTTAATAATTTCTCAATGTCGGTTCTCTTATCCTCGAATCCTCGATTCAAATAAAAATGTTCAAAGAGAGACAGGGAGATAATGAGCGGGGGGGGGGGGGGGAGAGAGAAAGAGAGAGAGAGAGAGAGAGAGAGAGAGAGAGAGAGAGAAAGAAATATAGCAGTTGAGTTGGTAGTGTTTTGTTTTAACGTCCGACGTCGGCACTATTTAAGCTCTATCGTGGACGGGCACTAAACGGACGTCTGACAATTAAATGTTCTGCCATACACAGGACAAGACAGAGATACCACAACGCCCATCTCAGCCGATCACAGACTGACACCGACTCAATCAGTTCAAAATCGCCAGGGCTCGAACCACGGACCTCTGTTCTATCGCGACCAGCAGACAAATAGTAATCGATTCATGTCCAACTTCAGCATTATAATTATAGACAATTATTGAAATCTGGTCGAATACTAACGGCTGACAAATTTACGACCTGCCAAAACAAGACAGTGTCAAGACTCTTGATAGGGAGACCGACGCTCTACTATATAGGCCAGTTCCCAAGAGGAACTAAAATGATAGTGGCCTTCATTATTGGCCAGATTTGATCAAACGAAGAACAAAAAATATGCAACCTTAATTTACCCGAAAACCCCCTTATTATCAAATACCATAACTATTATTTATTGTACATAATAAAGGACCTTAGGTACAAAAATATAGGTTTGTGCTATTCTCCGAATCCTTTAGAGAAAGATTGATTAAGTACCCACTCACATCAGGTATCTTACATCAGAAAATACGTTAATCCTTTTTGGACACACTATGAATATTTACAATTTTTAACCAACATTTGGAACTGCAATGAAATTGTTCAGCTTTTACCAGAACTTACATTATGTTTTCTATTAATTTACCGAGTTTTTACATTTCCCGAGTGATACAAAGTTTGAACTATTTATGGCTCATTACAAGAATAGCAGGTCACATTGTGCAGGAGGTTTTAGCTCCTGGGGTCTCGAGCTGAATTATGACTGGCACAATAATCTAATGGTGTTGAAATATTGCGCCTCCGTCATGCATGGTAGAGTTGAGCAGCGGGGCAGTGTTAAGACAGTGTAGCTGCTTACTTTCAATCTGTATTGTCACCAACTTAATTTACACAATGTGTTCTGGCTGGCTTGTTAACTGCGCTTGTCTCATCCAAGCTGGAGGGCGTTTCCGTTCTGAAGGATAGTCAGGGTGTAGATCAGTCTTTACCTGGGGAAATATTTATAAAACAATTCGTTTTTTAATGTGAAATATTTTAGTAAGCTTCTTTTTACCAGTACACGATATGCTAGGACCATCACTAAAAGGCGAGGCAGGATTTTCAGTAATCGTAGAAAATTGAAAGCGAAACAATTGGGGTGAGATGAAAGACCGGGCAGAGTGAAGGGTGAAAAGGGGCATATTTTGATTATCGTGGGTTTTGAACTGAAGAACTTTTGATTAGAAGACAAACGCTGTATCATTTGGGCCAGATAATCACGTCTTTCCTCCTATTCAGGATCATGACAATGAAGTGATATGTAAAGATTTAAAACAGCAATACAAGTTATTGAACATTTGCTATTTTCTGTACTTACAATTGTACAGTATCTGCGGCAAAATAGTTTGCAGTATAAATATTACCTAAAATTGTCCGTTCCAGAGCAGCATGCAATCAAATTTAGTACTTTTTAAAAACATGTCATCCTGCAATAATTATGTTTTACCTGATCCTATACGTCTGTTTGATATCTTGGTGAAACAAGTGAGGCGCTAGTAGGATGCATGTTTCTGGTTACCTGGCGGCGTTCTGCACAGGATGCTCAGTTCAGTTTTGTCTGGTGTCAGTACAAAAATTATCAAAAGCACTTTATGATATCCTTTGTTTTCTTTATACTTGTAACGATAAGGAAGCTTAGTGTTATTAATTCTATGACATTAATATGGGATCAAGTTGGCTCAGTATTACGAGAACTATAAAGAGTAAAACACCAGAAGTCACTGTACCTTAAGAACAAAATAACATTTAGCTGAGATTGAGATATTAAAGCGTTCAGGTGGTGAGAATAAAGTTACTTTGAGTTAGCTTTATAGTAAGACATCGTTTGTCGTTTTCTTTATACTCTAGATAAAGTTATATTAGGTTCATGCTTTTAATACAAAGACATTATGCTGTACAACGACTACAGGTGCTGTATTTACAATTCTAGTAATGTTAATGCTCTTGACATTTTTTGCTCAACATTTTATAATAACAGTAGGCTGTAAAATTTTAAAGCAAAGAATTCTTCTACATCGAATCGTTTGTTTAAAAAAAGTAAATAAAACTATACTATATATCAATTTTCAACTTAGCTGTCTCGCCAGTAGCTTATCTAGTAAGCTGTTTCATACTCGGCAGTAGTTTGTCATTTTGTAAGCACATGTTCCAGCCTTGGCAGTAAGCTGTCCTTTGTTTAGCATTTGTTCAAGCCTCTATGGTAGGTTGCCATTTTGCAACCACTCGTTGCAGCTTTGGGCAGTAGGTTGTCGTATGGCAAGCACTCGTTCCACCATCGCCTATAGGTTGTCTTTAGAAAAGCACTCATTCTAGTCTCGGCAGTAGGTTGTCATTTGGCCAGCACTCGTTTCAGCTTTGCCAGTAGGACATGTGCACAATGCATGGGTTCTCTGGTGTCGTAAAAATCATAGAATGATAAGAAAAACAAACAGTTAGCCGAGCCTGAGAATTTAAAGGCATTTAGGGGGTGATAATATAAATTACTTTGAATAAGGTTTATACTACGATATCCTTTTTCGATTTTTTACTTTGGGAACAAATAAAATTGCTCCATGCTTTTAATACTATGACATTGTGCTGTACAATGACTTAGCGAGATGTATAGTTTTATACTTTTAGAAAAAAAATTTTAATTAAGCCAATTACATTTTTATATACTCTTCATAATCCCAGTTGGCTGTAAATTTTTGAAACAGAAGGATAATTTCTATAAATATAAATGCTTGTTAAAAAGGTTCAATAAAATTACAATATAGCGCAAGTATCGACTTAGCCTTTTTGCAAGAAGGTTATCCAGTAAGCACTCGTTCCAGTCTCGGCAGTAGGTTGTCATCTGTCAAGCACTTGTTCCAGCCTCGGTTTTGGGTTGTCATTTGGCAGGCACTCGTTTAAACCTTGGCAGTGGTTTGAAGGATAAAGTTAACGAGAAGATTTTATTAACAATTTTATTTTAAATGTAAAAGAAAAATCCATGCAAAATATTACTTCGCTTTTAATTCAATATGTCAAACATGTGTTCAATAGAATTTACAAGAAAACTTTAATCGCGATTCTAATGACATCGTGAACAGATCATTCTTTCTAACATATATTTTTAAGTACTTAAACACATTTTAATATACTGCAGTTTTTGATTTAGTTTAGGTTATCTATTAAGCACCTTTTCAAGTCTTGGCAGTTGGTTGTCCTTTTGCAAGCACTTGTTCAAAGCTTTACGGTAGGTTGTCATTTTGTAAGCACTCATTCTAGTCTTGGCAGTAGGTTATCATTTAGTCTTCACTCGTTCCAGCCTTGCCAGTAGAAACATTTGTGCACGATGTATGGTTTATCTCGTGTCATAAAAAATCAAAATCATTAGAAAGGCAAACAGTTAGCTGAGGCTGAGAATTTAAAGGCGTTTAAGGGGTGAGAATAGATATACTTTGAGTTAGCTTTATACTATGACATCATTATATTTTAGGTAAAATAATTTCAGCCTTATTTTTTTAATACTATGCCATTTTACTGTACAATGATTTCGTCACCTATATTTATACTTTAAATAACATTAAGTTAACTATATGCTTTTCATTCTCTTTGACATTCGTTTTACATTTTATAACCCTCATTAGGCTGTAAATTTTTTTAAACAAAACGCTAATTCTTTCACATCCAATTGCTTGTTAAAAAAGTAAATAGCATTACACTACACAGCATTTTTTAAACTTAGCTGTCTCGCCAGTAGGTTATCTGGTAAGCTGTTGTTCCATACTCGCAGTAGGTTGTCCTTTGGTAAGCATTTGTTCAAACCTCGACGGTGACATTTTGTAAACACTCGTTCCAGCATTGTCGATAGGTTGTCCTTTAAAAAGACTCGCCCTAGTCTCAGCATTGGGTTATTTGGTAGCACTTTTTTTTGCTATTTTATAGAGTTGTCATTTGGTCATCATTTGTTCCAGCCTTACTAGTAAGACTTTTTTTATATGCGTAATGTATGTTTTCTTTTTGTTTTATTTTCATATAAATTCATATAATCATAAGAGAATTGTACTTTTAACTGAGGCTGATAATTTTAGAGGCTTTTTTGGGTTGAATATTTTAGTAACTTTGAGTTATCGTTGTACTATGACATTCTTTGCATTTTTTTTCCTGAAAATTTATGTAAAAATTAACCAGCTTTTTGCTTTCATTACTATAGCATCGTGTTGTACAAGACTTTATTTTGAATAAGCTTTATACTACGATATCCTTTTTCGATTTTTTACTTTGGGAACAAATAAAATTGCTCCATGCTTTTAATACTATGACATTGTGCTGTACAATGACTTAGCGAGATGTATAGTTTTATACTTTTAGAAAAAAAATTTTAATTAAGCCAATTACATTTTTATATACTCTTCATAATCCCAGTTGGCTGTACAATTTTGAAACAGAAGGACAATTTCTATAGATAGAAATGCTTGTTAAAAAGGTTCAATAAAATTACAATATAGCGCAAGTATCGACTTAGCCTTTTTGCAAGAAGGTTATCCAGTAAGCACTCGTTCCAGTCTCGGCAGTAGGTTGTCATCTGTCAAGCACTTGTTCCAGCCTCGGATTTGGGTTGTCATTTGGCAATCACTCGTTTAAACCTTGGCAGTGGTTTGAAGGATAAAGTTAACAAGAAGATTTTATTAACAATTTTATTTTAAATGTAAAAGAAAAATCCATGCAAAATATTACTTCGCTTTTAATTCAATATGTCAAACATGTGTTCAATAGAATTTACAAGAAAACTTTAATCGCGATTCTAATGACATCGTGAACAGATCATTCTTTCTAACATATATTTTTAAGTACTTAAACACATTTTAATATACTGCAGTTTTCGACTTAGCTAAGGTTAGCTAGTAAGCACCTTTTCAAGCCTTGGCAGTAGGTTGTCCTTTCGCAAGCACTTGTTCAAAGCTAGACGGTAGGTTGTCATTTTGCAAGCACTCATTCTAGTCTTGGCAGTAGGTTATCATTTAGCCAGCACTCGTTCCAGCCTTGCCAGTAGAAACACTTGTGCACGATGCATGGTTTATCTCGTGTCATAAAAAATCAAAATCATTAGAAAGGCAAACAGTTAGCTGAGGCTGAGAATTTAAAGGCGTTTAAGGGGTGAGAATAGATATACTTTGAGTTAGCTTTATACTATGACATATTTTAGGTAAAATAATTTCAGCCTTATTTTTTTAATACTATGCCATTTTACTGTACAATGAATTCGTCACCTATATTTATACTTTAAATAACATTAAGTTAACTATATGCTTTTCATTCTCTTTGACATTCGTTTTACATTTTATAACCCTCATTAGGCTGTAAATTTTTTAAAACAAAACGTTAATTCTTTCACTTCCAATTGCTTGTTAAAAAAGTAAATAGCATTACACTACACAGCAGTTTTAAAACTTAGCTGTCTCGCCAGTAGGTTATCTGGTAAGCTGTTGTTCCATACTCGCAGTAGGTTGTCCTTCGGTAAGCATTTGTTCAAACCTTGACGGTGACATTTCGTAAACACTCGTTCCAGCATTGTCGATAGGTGGTCTTTTAAAAAGACTCGTCCTAGTCTCGGCAGTGGTTTATTTGGTAGCACTTGTTCGAGCAATGGCAGAGAGTTGTCATTTGGTCAGCACTTGTTCCAGCCTCACAAGTAAGACGTATATGCGCAATGTATGGTTTCTTTGGTGACATTCATAAAAATTCATACAATCATAAGAGAATCGAACTTTTAACTGAGGCTGAGAAATTAAGAGGCCTTTAGGGGAAAAAATATAGTAACTTTGAGTTAACGTTGTACTATGACATTCTTTGCAGTTTGTTCCTAAAAATTTAAGTAAAAATAAACCAGCTTTTTGCTTTCATTATTATGGCATCGTGTTGTACAAGACTTTATGTCGGTATTTATATCACATGCTATTGACATTTTACATTTTTTGCCGTACTTTATAACCGAGTGCAATGGGCTGTGAATTTTTTAAATAAAATGATATATATCTAATAAATAGAAATGCTTTTTTTAAAAGTTCAATATGGTTATAATATAGAGCAATTTTAGACTTAGCTGTTTCGCCAGAAGGTTATCTGGTGAGCACTTGTTCTTGGCAGTAGGCTGTGATTTCGCAAACACTCGTTCCAGCCTCGTCAGTAGAACACATGTACACAATGCATAGTTTCTCTCGCATCATCACAAATTTTAGAATCACAAGAACAATATTTTTATAAGACATAAAATCTGAAGGTGGAGAGGGGGGTGGGAATCATTATGGTAACTTAAAAGAGTTAGATTCATATTATGAAATCCTTTGCTGTTTTCTTGATAATTTCAAGTAACAATAAACCAGCTTCATGTTTTAATACACACGTGCTTTACTCTTTATGCTAAGTCCATAAAGTTATAATATAAAGCTATGTTTGACTTGGCTGTCTCGCAGTCGGCAGTACGTTATCTGGTAAGCACTTAATCCAGCCTCGCCAGTAGGTTATATGATGAGCACCATTCCAGCCTCGTCATTAGGTTGCCTTTTGGTAAGCAGTCATTTCAGCCTCGACGGAAGGCTGTCATTTGGTATGCACCGTCTTGAAGGCTGGTTGAGGAGAAAAAAATTGAATATGCCATTAACGTTTCAAAGGGGATGTTTCCGGAGCTTATTACTGGCGGAGATTTTCTAGAATTTGCCAACATTTCCGCACTTTGAAAAATATTCTCACGAGCTTTGAGACATACGAGACTCAAAAATATCAATAGCATCAATCTTTTTCTAAAAGAGTTTGCAATAAAAATCAAGGGTGTATCAACATTCATTATAGTAATGTCTTACCTGATCCTATATGTCTCTAGGGTTATCTCTAGAGATAATATAAATTCATAACGAAAGCAAGAATTTAGCTGAGACTGAGAATTTAAAGACGGGGAGGGGGTGGGATGGGAATTTAGTAACTAAAAACTAAAACATAATATACATGAATTTTCGACTTAGTTCTCTTGCCAGTAGGTTATTTTTCGGAAAGCACACATTCCTGTCTTAGCATTACGTGATCATTTGGTAAGCACTGGCTCCAGCATTGGCAGTAGGTTGTCATTTTGCAAGCATCGCTCCAGCCTCTACGGTAGGTTTTCATTGGTAAGCACACTTTTCAACCCCTCCAGTAGGTTGTCATTTGGTAAACATCTTTCACCTGCAATAAAATAATGTCTTACCTGAGACTAAACGCCTGAGACGTTCTATTGAAGGATGAAGTGTTTCTTGGGGAAACAAATAATGCGCTCGTATGGTGCACGTCTCCGGTTTCAATGTTGATACACATTGCTCAGTTCAGTTTTCTCTGGTGTCATAAAAATCGTATCAAAAGAAAAACACTAACATTTAGCTTTGAGAATTTTAAAGCGGGGAATGGGGAGGGAATAGAATAAGTTTTGATTCATACTAAGACATTCTTTGCCAAGTTCTTTTTACTTCACGAAACATCAAGCAAGCGCATGTTTTTATTACTAGAACATTGTGCTGTACAGTGACTTCCCGTGCTGTGCTCTTTACAGTTCTAGTAACACGG
>RQTK01002216.1:0-11821 GCA_003991915.1 Elysia chlorotica | reverse complement strand
ATAACAACAACAACAACAACAACAACAACAACAACAACAACAACAAAAACAACAACAACAAAAACAACAACAACAACAATAATTATAAATGAAGCTGGGAACAAAATATTTGATTCCAAAAATCTTTGAAATCGTACAAGATAAAGCTACGAAATTACCTATGTAGATGGTATTTGACTGTAGATTTGCAGAGGCACATTTATTTTGACGAAATATGTTCTATTTCACCACAGTTCGTCTCAAACCAACAAATCAATGAAAACATAAATGTTATTTAAAAAAATACCAACAGATACAAATGCCCCGCCCCCTCCTTCAACAACAAACAAATCAAATGTTCGGTTATCGCACAATTGATCTTGATTTTTTTAAGCGCTCAAATTTTACCGCGCAGACGGCACCATTTCGTTAAAATGCTGGGAGATAAATATAGGCCTAACTCAATGGACAACTTACAGCACGTGGTTCAATTTTCTATGACATAATATGTTCAAGCAAAAGAGTATAAATGTAAATCAAAGGACGAAAAGAGGGGGAAAAGTGGATAACGATTTCCTATGAATGTATTAAAGAGTTGGTGCATCTATCTCTTCGTGAAAACACTTTTAATTCCTAAATTTATAGATCTAGATAGTTTTGAGTTTTAGGCTAGCACAGTTCCAATTTAATTTTATTCCTTCGGTTTTGCCCATACCACAATTCCCTTGAATTCCCTGAGTTCTCAACTAGTAACAATAATAATAAAAAAATATAATAACAACACATGGAGTTAAATTAGTAGTAGCAGCATTCAGTGTTGGTGATGCTATTGCATTCAATTAATCATAGGCCTTTAAAGACTGATTCCGGGTGTTTTGGCACTCTAAAGGATATTATATTTTAATATTCTTAAAACGAACGCAAATACAAACTCTTCTAACTGAAAAGGTCCGAAACAAACACCTGTAACTGACATTATCCAGCTTGAATGTATTTTTCCCGAAGAAGACACCGACACAAAGTTTGCTCTTTGATGTTTATGTTTTCCTTTGATTGGGCAACATTGTAATACAGTTACTGTCAAAGCCCAGCCAGGAATGCTCTGGGCTGGCGAGGAGGAGGTCCATAGTCCAGATTTCACCAAATGTACCCGTCTCCGTATATAATTCTTTAAGAATTCGAGCTCGCTAACAGGGGGTGAACGCAAAAACATATTAATCCATTTTCGACTTATTTTTTTTCGCATTTAGGAAAGTTGCGTTGAAATGTCTGATGAATATACCGTTGTTGTTGTTTGTTGTTTTTTGTTTGTTTTGTTTTTTAAAATTACTATTTGTTCAGCTGTGGTTTAAAGTGTAATTAACAGGCTTTGACAAATGTCCATTTTCACGCTATCAATAATTTATAGTGAGTCACAAAGTTTCGTTTTTGTTCTTTTTTTTTCTTTTTTGCTTAACTCTAGAATGATTACAATGGCGCTTAGAGGCTTATACACCTCTTTGCCCATATTCGTGAACGATAATGGGTCATAAGTACAACGTTCAAGAAAGCTTACGTCTCGTCTTAAGATTTGCGAATAGGAAGGCATACGGCCCTGTGTAATTTTCTCTCTCAAAATCGTAAAGATTATGCGTTCCACATGCCTTTTCAACCACATAGCCTCTAAAATTTATTTCATTGGTTTTTCACTAGACAGTTCCAAACCAGGCAAATAACAATGGTTGGTGTACAAACAGTTTGTTTTCAACAAATCAAGGATAGTCTTCCTTGTCCATCTTGTTGAAAAGGGACAAGCGCTAGCGTGGCGAAAAATACAACATTCAGCACCAAATTCAACTGATTCAATGTTATCTATGCTATTAAGGCCTAAGAAGCGTCACTAAAAATTTACAGTTCTCTATCTTGGTAGAAATTGTTACAAATATCGGAAAATTTGCAATTTTCTCACCATTGTTACAGACTTGCCAGATGCTTTAGTTGGTTTATATTATTTGAATACGTAGATAGATACAGATGTGCCTTATTTTCAATTGTTTTCCTCTTGCACGTTGCAAATTCTACTATGAAACTTAAATTATCTTTAAAATATTTTTCTTTAAGAAAAAAGGGGAAAAGAAACCAGCAAGTTGGTCTTTTATCCCGGACAAGACAGGATGAATATCTACGGCTGCATCCCGAGCCCATTTTTAGCGTCTCCCTCGACCTTGACCTATTGGGCCCATGCAGCGTCATTGGCTGGCATAACATCCTCAGACCCAAACCTAATAGCATCAACCAGCGCTGCGCTGGGGCTGAAAAAGTCCCACCTTCCTTTCAACCTGTGCGATGTCATACGTAAGAGTAACAGCGAGACAACCCTCAGACCCACTACGTCAAGAGCCAGCGAAGACGTTCCGTCTAGTATACGGCTAAGCACCTCCAGGGTGGGCTCGCTGGCTTCCGCCGCTGGCATCAGACATGCTTCCATCTCCCGGGAGGACCAAGAACGCCTGCAGCTTCACATACACATGCAAATGCAGCAGCTTCGGCGACACCACCAACACCACCAGCAGCAAATCCAACAGCGCTACGAGCAGGATGCTCGTCAGCATCACAGTCATCACCAGCCATTTTCAGCTTCGTCTCCGCCTCCTGTAGGGAACGGACTCGCGCCACTGAAAGCGCTTTGCGATTCAGACGTGTCCAGCTTTATGGGCAAGTCATCTACAGAGCCCGGGACCTCCAGGACTGCCAAGGCACTGGCGGGTGATGATGGTTCTACTCCCGGAGGAGGAGACGGGAATGGTCTCAAGTTTGGTATCAACAGAATACTATCGGATGACTTTGGAAAAGCGAAGAATGAAAAAGGTAAGACTTCTTGATCATTGACTTGAAAAAAATATTATTATCAAACTCTGATCATATTCATTGGCTTTAGATAAAACATCAAATCATCTATGCATACAAAACAATTCATATGGAATAACCCATACACACACATTCTGGGACAGGGGCAGTATAAAAGCATATTTAAAGATCTGAAGAGTGGTTTCCAAAATAATATTATGATAACGTGTTTTTTTGTTGTTCATTCTCTACAAATTAATTGAGAAAAAAAGTGGCACTCGTTTGTTTTGGAGGTAAGTGCCTGAAAAGCTGCGTTTTGTTTTCCACCACAATAATTGGTACCTAAATCTTTTTCTATGGATGATATCCTTTAGATAATTCTCGTTTAAATCTTAGTTTTTATGGCACAAAACAAATTGAGTGGTTTTTCCAAAACTAGGTAACTCGCTCAAGTTAGCTAGATTTGGTGTACCAAGTGAAATGGATAATGCTAATTCATGGGTCAAAATGATGTTTTATTTGTTTTGGTCTTATCGCCAGAGAGAAGTTTTAAGACAAATTAATACAGTCATAAATGATGCGCCTTCATATCTTACACGTTTTAAACCTTAATATGAACCTCAAGTAAGGGTTTAAAGAGGAAACTCTAACCTTGACATCGGTAGATTTCGAAAGGATTAATAGGTTGTATTAATTTGAGTCCTTTATAGTTTTTTTGTGAGTTTTATTGCATTGTTATTAATTTTAGCTTTGTAAAATTGATAGCTACATTGCTTAAAGCTGAAATATAAGATGTAGACTTTAGAGAGCATCACCTAAAGATACGAAGTTTTAGAAAACCCCTAAATAGTTTTTAATATCTGAACAAAGGATTACTTTGTTTTTATGAACCCCATTATTCCTTTTTATAAGAGCGATGCTTGGCTGTTAAAGTGTTCGATTATCCATTTATCTCAATATTTAGAAACATCGAGTTACCAAGCTTTGAAAACCCGCTCTTGTCATTGCACTGAAAATAAAGTCAAGTTGAGGTACATGTATATTGAAAATTTTCTCTAACCCCATTTTGTCCAAAACCAGCCCAACATTTTCTTGAAAATGTATCCTTCTCGTAAATGAAACAAGCTCTAACTTTTTCACATGCTATGTCCAGACAATAAAGTCCAATTTTAGAGAATTTTCTATAAAAATGTACCATTATTATGTTTCAAATTATTAACACGATATGACTGACACAATCACACTTGGAATATACAGGTATATGGTCATCAGTGGCAACTCGTCTTTGTGCTTTTGAATTCTTAACTACTTCACGTATGATTGTTATGTAGAATATAAAAAAATTCAAAATGTTTTCACCTAATACTATGTATGAAAATTATACATACATTTCATCAATAATATATTTTCTAGTATATGCCTCCAAAGCACCAGTTTGCAAATTTTTTATTGTCTCTCCCTTCTCGCCCCCTCTCTCTATCCCTCCTCCTCCGAATGCATACGTAACATTTTATTTGTAATAATAATAAAGACCCTTACTCCTCTCTTGACTTAACCTATAGATTCATAGAACGTCAATACCATCTAACAGGTGACAAGTATTTTCTTTCGATACATTCTAAAGCAATGCGGCAGAGACGGCATGTTCTAATTGCCTCATTAGAAATGCAATGAAAAGACAGTTAAACGTTATAATAACGTTAACAGTATGAGTGAAGATTAATTAAATGATTCAGCAAGTAATGCACTATCAATACAAGCAAAGAAAAGATTGAAATAAATGACAATTTTCAATTAAGCAGGTTTTTGTTTAAGAGATGATTTATATGGTGGAATATAGAACACATATTAAAACAACAACAATGGGCTAAGAATACCACGTACATTACTTTAAGAAATAAAAGAAAGAAACGCGCATCTTTAAAAAAACCCAGAAAAAACCCTGTATGAGTTATGTTTGTTCCGTCAAATTATAACGTGATTTAAAAACAAACACACACAGACAAAAGCTAAAACATGTCACATCGACATGCACAAAATATCTATGCTGATTGCAAACGATTTTGGAATGCATATAAAAATAATATGTTTCGATTACTTTCCATCCAATTCAGTATGCATTGACACAAATGTAGTCTAATCATTGACATAATGAGCCAATCTTTTTCTCGCCTAGCCACAGATTGCAATAGCTCTTGTTTTACTTTAATTGACACGTTAAAAGCACATGTTCAGAATGAGCTTTATCGTTGTATTAATTGTCTCGAATTGTTTATTTTCTAGCTGCCACGGGAGGCGGTAGTTCCCCAGGTTTTTATCTCGCAACAAATGACATTGCCCAGATTTAGACACCTAATGTGAGCCTAAGAAAACAATCAATGTTTGAAGTAATTAGCTGCGAGTGGCAAAATGTCTTGACCTTAATGCTGGATTAACATAAAATGCACATTTTTGTTCCGATAATTAACGTGTCACTTGCCAGCAGTTGTACAAAGAGGTGTTGAATCGTATCGTTTGTCAAGATAAGGATGTGGGAGATCATCTAAAGTTCAATTGCCTAAATATTTTGTAAAGAAACAATCTTTCCGCTTCACCACTTGGTCAAGTATGGTTAAATAAATTAAAACAAAAAGACGTTTATTGTTACCTATACGTTGTTGATTGTCACAGATGTAATAGTCATCTTGATACTAAATAATATAATACGGTAATTTCAAATCTAAAAGTATCTAGCATTTATTTGATCAAGTGACTTCAAACTGGATGTACAAAGACAAAACAAAATTAATTTGAAGATGTACACAACATCGTTTTTGATATCTTTATTGCTAGCACTTTTGGGACTTTGTAAAATCTATTACCTTGATTTTTAAGAAAAATGAATTTTGTTAAATTATGCATGAACAAAAATAATATACTGAATTGTATTTGAATAGCAACTAAAAAAACAATGTTAGAAATAAAAAAAAGTTAGCCAATTCAATCAGACAAAAACTCTCACTTTAAGGAAGTACTTTTTCTAGAATAAACTGACAAAGAAATAATTGGTCACAGACTTGAAAATATACGAAAAGAAGCAGGCGCCTTACCTAAATGCTGATTTTAGCATGGTTTATTGTTAAATCAAATCGATTTCAAACATGGCATTGTCGATCGATTTTTTAGGTCTAGCCCACCTCCTTAACAGTTTTCACCTTCTTCATAATTATGTTAATTTACCGTGAAATTTCCTGTAACTGATTCTTCCGTTCGGTAATAATAATAAAAGCATTCCATTTTTTTGCAAACATTTTAGAGTAGGCCCTATCTTTTCGAAAGGAAAACAATATTAAGTCTTAGCATACGCTGTTTTGAATTTTTTTTTAATCGGCGCTCATTTTGGCTTCGGTAAAATAAAAAGTTCTAGGAAGTTTGCTTTTTTACAATAATTAATAAAACAAGAATCTTCAAGCCAAGTCTAGTGGATGAGTATTAAGTTTAAAAGCTGCCATACGAACTAAAATTGAGCGAGTCTTATTATACCATAAAAATAGGGGGAAAAAAGTAAACCCCTCACTAAACCTTTTTTAAACTTTTAAATTACTTGCAAGTTTTTCATAATGCAAGTTATTTTGAAAATTATTTTAGAGCTTTCTAAAATTTCTGATTTTTTTTTATTTCTGAAAAAAAAAGTGAAGATTTTTTCAAAGTTGAAGCATTTATTTAGCAATTGACGTATTTTTTCATTTAAAAAGTTTTTGAAAAGAACACTAAATGGAATCTTTTCCTACATATTTTAGTGAACGCCATTAATTCTATAGCTCAATTAGGACTTAAACTACAGTAATTCCAACAACACGATTATATTTTTGATTTTCTATTAAAAAAAAACAAACAACAACAACAACAGGAAAGTGCATGTCACTTTTAAAGTATTAATGTCTTGAAAGATCTATCCGATGTACCTGCCGTTAAATCTGAAACCATGATCAATATTGTACTAGTATTTCGTTTTTACAAGGGATAATTGAAGTGGAAAAAGTTATCATTAAGATTATAAAAAAAATATCTGAATTCCTTTGAAATGTTATGATATTAGATAAATTTAAGTTAAGATGAGTCACCACTCGTTTTGATAGCCTCTATTTTTAAACATTAGAAAAAAACCAAACAAACAAAAAACAAATCAAACAAACGATCAAAGCAAATTAAAAAACAACAACAAAAAACACATTTCATATACATAAAATCAATTAATAAAGAATTCATCGCATTGCAAGTTGTGAGTGAACTAAAATTTACACCTTTAATATATCTTTCGCTAATAACACACAGATCGCCATTATATATTCTAGACCAGATGGTCATTTAGATACGTGTAATGCAAATTACTAAACATTATATGTATATAATTGTTATATTTAATCACAAAAATAGTGATAGTTTTTTTTCCAAGTGCAATCATGTTTGAATTTAAAAATTCAATAATTGAATATTGAAAATGCATATAATTATTCCCAAAGCAGCCTCAATTCAAAGACTATCTATGTAAACATTGTTTGTTAATTTTTTTTTAACACACTTGAAATGAAAGAACAACTAGGCTTATGATACTATTCTAAAAGATGAGTCCAATTGCAGGCCTTTAAACCTGAATTAAAGCTTAAGGAAAGGTTATACACTTTTTTTTATATTTTTTGAAATTAAAAATTTTTTTTTTTTTTTTACAAATAAGCTAATGTGGCCACATAAACAAAAACACTTGCAATACGCCAATACGTAGAAGTATACTTTTTGACAGTAAGTAACACTCTTAAGATGTGATAGAATATGTTTTTTTTTATATTTCTCATTTACAGTCCTCGTTAAATGTTAATGCCTCTACTGAACTAAACTAAATTGAACTAGAAACACACACACACACACACACACAAAGGATAAACTATTCTAATGTCATGCTCCTCAGCCGACAATACGAACTTACCAATCGAGTGTTTCAACGACTGAAGAGTAACATTGCAACACATAGACCGCGGTTTGACTTAATTTTTGTTGAAGCATTAAAATAAACTGTAATTAAAACAAATTATTAAGATCCCATGTGTTTGCTTCTTTGCTACATCAATTTTGTTTTAAGATTAAGAACGCCCGCCTCCACCAACAACAAAACATTACGACAATATTATTTCTAATGCACGCTCTCCCTGCCAGCACAAAAATTAAAGCTTGCGTAAAAACAATATTGTTGAATAACCATGCAAAAATATCAATGTATTAAAAAACATTGTTGAAGATTATGTGCATACGGTGAATTCTATTATGGTATGGTAGTGTGCTTTTAGGCACTTTTTTCCTACTTATACAACTTTTTGGCTAGAATTATCTTTAAACTGAATGTAAAGTTGGACAAATCATTTCTTTACATATATTGAAACACTTCGCATCTTATAATGTTTTAGTTTAAAACCTTACTCACAATTTGTGTTAAAATATTAAAGAACATGGTTTAATGACTGTAGTGATCACATAATTATGTAGGACCACTTAGCCAATATTAGTAGAAGTATGTGAAAGACTAAAAAGAATCGGAAATATTAAATTCATATCATGACAAACGCAGCAATCAGAGGATGATACCGAAGATTTAAACAACAACAACAACAACAACAACAACAACAACAACAACAACAACAACAACAACAACAACAACAAAACAATAGGAGAATAAACAAGCACACACAAAAAACAAAACAAGAAACATCTTGACCAAATGTAATCCAAATTTGAATACTGGTATTTTACATACACGATTTATTTGTTCGTGTCAATCTTTTATCATCTCCGAAAAACTTGCTACATGTACTTAGAACCAAAAAATATCGCCCAAATTTATATTTAAAAAAACTGACGCTGTTACTGCAATCCATTATTGGTCGGGCTACCTAAATGTTGGCTATATAAAATCTAGTAAATTCATGGTAGTGCCACTAGACTTTGCTAAGGAAAGACCTAAAATAAATAACATAATTGTCATTCTTATCCTTCGAAAGATCAATTGGTCATCAGTGACTTCTCGTATCGCATCCTTTTGCACTCATTCTCCCTCTGTCTTGACCTCTATAACAAAATTATAAATGTTTTGTACAGTATTAGCGCTTTGAAGTAAGCTAAAAACAACAACAACAAACAAACAAACAAACAAACAAAACAAAAAAATTTAATATACGGACTAAAAACATGAGTTTTGAGCAGAGACTTAAAATATTGATGCGCACTCAGCATTTTGAATGTATTGTAGAAGATTATTCCAGACTTTCGCACCAGCATAAGGAAATGTGCTATGGCCGAATATTTTCAGGTACGGTTTTTGCAAAATCTTCCTAGCTGAAAACCCTAGGGTACGGCTGGGACTATAATGGTTTGAGCAGCTATTTAAGATAGGCGAGATCATCACCTTTTTTTTTTGGCAAGTACAATATATTAGGCCATTTTGTTTTGGATGCGAGAAAACATTCGTCGCCAGTGGTACTCTCGGAAGATAGGGCTGATGTTTTCATTTTGGAACTTCGTTTTTTGTTACTAGCCCATCAGCATTAGTTTGGATTTGCTGGGTTTTGCTCAGTTCGCATAAACATAGCCCACCCAATAATGAGTCACAGTAATGGATTTTCGAAAAGGACAAATCCACATAGACATTTATTAAAGATTTTTCTGCGATCTAATCCGTTGGTCACCTTCTCTAAAATTATATAAATAAAATATGTCACTGTGTTGCCATACCATTACAACACAGAACGATATTTTAATACCCCCCCCCCCAATGATGATGATGATGATGATGATGATGATGATGATGATGATGATGATGATGATGATGATGATGATGATGATAATAATAATAATAATAATAATAATGATGATGGTGATGATGATGATGGTGATGATGATGATGATGATGATGTTCCTTACTTGATTGTGACGGCGGTGTTGGTCTTTCTGTTACATGTATTTATATAGGAGCTCAGCTCGAAAGACTTTAAAGTTGAAAACTTGTCAACGACTTTCCTATTTAAATCCAAACACTCAGCGATAAATTCCTGTAAGTAGATTCTAGATCTAATTTTATCACAATGAAAAAAGCTAAACAATTACCGTATTCTTGAGTACAATACGGTACCGACAGCAACAATTACTGACAAGTGACAATGCAGTGCACAACTTCTCAATGCAACAATTAGCACAAAAAAGTCAATTTGTGAGGGCGTGGGGTTTAGGCTAAGAACGGTTGAACCAGAGATCCTAGGCTAATTTGCACTGTCTGCCACTGGTTGAACTTTGTGAACTGTGGATAGACGGCAACCTACATTTTCTCAGATGCCTGAAAATGACACCGCCTTGGCCCATCCCTCTGTGGCTTGCCTCACAGGATCAATCTTCAGTCAAATTGTATTGGCTGTTTGTCTAATGCTTAAGTATATTTAATTCATTGATGGTTTTAAACTTTTAGGTTTAAAACAATAAATATGATGCTTGTATTATTAATAGGGGGCCTATATGTACATGTTTAAATTAAACTGAACACCAGATGCTTGGTTGAATCAATGTAGAGGCCTAGAGTTATTACTTCAAGAAATATAAAATGATTTGGTTAAAAAACATCAGAAAAATTAGCCAAGTGGGGCTAGCCCGACTTGGCTTATTGTGAAGAAGACATAGAAAGCGTTAGGGTCAAAGTCCAATTTTTGTATTAGGAATACTACAAGGTGGTCGGGCAAATTCACATTAGCCCACCTTGGTGAAAGGGGACTCTACTCGGCACTGCGCGCGATGTCGAAACTTGGAAATAGTCTGCCCTTGCTCTCCGCGCACCGATGTAGATCTAAACCACGTCGCGCTCGGAAAGAGCGTACTGTTATTTATCTCTTTTTGTTGCAGATTCTGACGGATACATTAATTTATTATTGATTTTCATTTTTGTCATATTATTATTTACATTGTAATTTTGTAACACAGCACCTTTTTAGCGAGACAGGTCGGGCACTGCCCACCCTGCCCAAAGGCACCAGCCGCCCTTGAATACTGGTATTTTACATACACGATTTATTTGTTCGTGTCAATCTTTTATCATCTCCGAAAAACTTGCTACATGTACTTAGAACCAAAAAATATCGCCCAAATTATATTAAAAAAACTGACGCTGTTACTGCAATCTATTATTGGTCGGGCTACCTTAATGTAAACTATATAAAGTCTAGTAAATTCATGGTAGTGCCACTAGACTTTGCTAAGGAAACACCCAAAATAAATAACATATCATATATCCTTCTAAAGATCAATTGGTCTTCAGTGGCTTCTCGTATCGCATCCTTTTGCACTCATTCTCCCTCTGTCTTGACCTCTATAACAAAATTATAAATGTTTTGTACAGTCTTAGCGCTTTGAAGCAAGCTAAAAACAACAACAACAAACAAACAAACAAACAAAACAGAAAAAAATTTAATATACGGACTAAAAACATGAGTTTTGAGCTGAGACTTAAATGTTGATGAGTACTCAGCATTTTGAATGCATTGTAGAAGATTATTCCACACTTTTGCACCAGCATAGGGAAATGTGCATTGACCGCGCACGTTTTCAGGTTTTTCCAAAAATGTTCCTAGCTGAAAATCCAAGGGTACGGCTGGGACTATAATGGTTTGAGCAGCTATTAAGATAGTCGAGAAACAGATCATCATTTTAGCATGTACAATTATGCCATTTCGTATTGGATGCGAGAACACATTGGTAGCCAATGACACTCTCGAAAGATAGGGCTGATGTTTTCATTTTGGAACTTCGTTTTTTAGTTACTAGTCTATCAGCATTGACTTGGATTTGCTGGGTTTTGCTCAGTTCGCATAAACATAGCCCAGCCAATAATGAGCCACAGTAATGGATTTTCGAAAAGGACAAATCCACATAGACGTTTATTAGAGATTTTTCTGTGATCTAATCCGTTGGTCACCTTCTCTAAAATTGTATAAATAAAATATGTCAC
>RQTK01002215.1:0-11938 GCA_003991915.1 Elysia chlorotica | reverse complement strand
AGCTTCGCAACGCAAACGGTTGAAATTTTTTGTTGTTGTTGTTGTTGTTTTCTGTGCTGAATATAATGGAACAGCTTTCTGAGGTGTGAAGAAGTTTTCCCAAATGATAAACGTTCAAAAAAACAACCATCCGTTCACACGGTGAAACACCCCAATCAAATTACATGCATACTCAACGTCACTGTATTTGTCATCATGTTCTGCTATCGGGGGTACATCCAGTCAAATTACGTGTATACTCAAACTCACAGTACTTGTGACCATGTCCAGATATCTCTGATGCACCTCAAACAAATATTACGTGTATACTCAAAATCACTGTATTTGTCACCAGGTTCTGCTATCAAGGATATACGATCGCACCCTTCGTCTCTGAAGACGGTAAGATCAACGTGAGGTCAAATTGCAAAACTGTATGGAACAACAAGATACCCACAATAACTAGAGCTGGAAGGTTGTAAAGGTTTACACTTGGAGTGTTTCCCTAATAGTCTTCTAGTTGGGCAGTGTTCCGCCATTACCAATATTACCATGACTATTGTAGCTCCTATTATATTAATTTTATCAACATCTTTTTGTGGACATGAAACTGACATGCACATTAACAATATAAATATTGAAAAAATAATACATACGCAGTATATAACATAGAAAAAGAAAGCACATATTCAAAAAAAAAGAAAGAAACTAAATGCTCTAACAATGCAAAGAAAAAAAAAGTACAGTTGCATCGGCCGGGAATCGAACCCGGGTCACCCGCGTGGCAGGCGAGTATTCTACCACTAGACCACCGATGCTGTCCCACGGGAGAAAAGCTTCGCAACGCAAACGGTTAAACGTTTTGTTTTTGTTTTTCTGTGCTGAATAAAATGGAACACCTTTCTAAGGCGTGAGAGAAGTTTTCTTTAATGATAAGCGTTAAAATAACCGCCATCCGTACAAAAGGTGATACACTGCAATCAGATTACATGTATACTCAAAGTCACAGTACATCTATTTGCTATAGTATCATGTTCTACCATATGGATACACCCAATCAAATTACATGTATACTCAAAGTCACTGTATTTGTCACCTTGTTATGATATCTGTGATACACAACGCATAAATTGCATGCACATGTATACTCAAAATCACTGTATTGGTCATCATATTCTGCTATCAAGGATCTACAATCGCACCCATCGTCTCTAAAGGCGGTAAGATCAACATAAGGCCAAATTACTAAAGAGTATGGAACAACAAGATACCCACAGTCACTACAGGAGGTTTAGATCAGGGTTTTTTAAGGTGACTTGAAACTGACATGCGCATTAACAATATAAATATTGAAAAAACAATACATACGCAGTATATAATAGAGAAAAATGAAATAAATGCTCTAACAATGCAAAGAACAAAAAAAGAAAAAAATTACAGCTGCATCGGCCGGGAATCGAACCCGGGTCACCCGCGTGGCAGGCGAGTATTCTACCACTAGACCACCGATGCTGATGGATATATGGTTATTTACCAAATAGATTATATCGTTAATAAGTGAAAGAAACATTTTTTTAGCATTCTGCCATTTGTCACACGGCAGAAAAGCTTCGCAACGCAAACGGCCGAAATTTGTTTATTCTTTTTTTGTGTGTGCTGGATATAATACAACAATGGTCTCAAGCGTGAAAGGAGTTTTCCGAAATGGTAAGCTTAAAAAAAAAACGCTATCTGTTCACCTCTGTCATACACACCAATTAAATTACACGTATACTCAAAGTCACTGTATTTGTCACTATGTTTTTCTATCTGGGGTACAAACCAGTCAAATTACATGATTGTATACTCAAAGCCACTGTATTTGTCACCATGTACTGCTATCAAGGATATACGATCGCATCCTTCGTCTCTTAAGCCGGTGAGATCAACCCAAGGTCAAACGCTTGCAAAAGCAGGAACTTTATTTGGAAAGCTCACAAAAAGAGCATGGAACAATAAGATGCCCATATAGATCCTGTACTAGGCTACCGATGCTGTCTATTTATTTATTATAGAAAGGGAAAAGAAAGAGAGAGAGAGAGAGAGAGAGAGAGACAGAGAGAGAGAGACAGAGACAGAGAGAGAGAGACAGAGACAGAGAGACAGAGAGAGAGAGCGCTCCGGCTTGAACGGCTCCTAGATGTCTTTGGTTCCCCTAAGGGATCCTAATTAGGGAAATGTTTCTTCTTTGTTAGGATATGTAGGATTTTATAATATAACTAACATTTGATGTTGAAGGTCTACGTATCGGGTTGTATTGGTCAGCTTCCAGCACTTTGACCCAAGGCTGTGGCTACAGACAAGACTGAAACTTTGTCATCATTTGGACCCCTGGACTCCCAGGGCCCGTCAATTTACACAAAGAAGTGGTTTTGACAGGTTTTTTTTTTATTCACCGAGACAGTACAAAAAAAAATTCACATAACATAGTAATACATTCTCTGACAACAAACCAGAAAAGAATACAAAAGAAAAAAAAAAATATTGCATCGGCCGGGAATCGAACCCGGGTCACCCGCGTGGCAGGCGAGTATTCTACCACTAGACCACCGATGCTGTTGGTTGCATGACCACAAAGGGATAATACAACAAAAAGATACCCACTATCACGACCAAGATTAAAATACAAGAAGGTTCTGAACACACTACTCTATGGATCAGTAACATGGGCAACATATGCCAGCCAAGAGGGCCAATACCTTCCACGTCAGATGTCTCCGCAAGATAACTGGTAACCGTTTGGGTGACAGGAAAACCCAATAAATACAAAAGGTACTTGAATACACAAATACACCAATCGTACCTACCATGGTAAGCAAACAGGAAGCAATTCTGGAGTTTAGGACACTGAAAATATATGGACGTGAGTCGCATTCCGAGACAGACGCTCTCTGGTCAGATGGCTTCAGGAAATAAGCCCAAAGAAGACAAACGGAGATTCTAGGACAAGTGCCAGAGCAGCATGACTAAAATGAACGTGCAAACCTGGAGGAAACTCACCGTGGACAGAGCAGCTTGGAAAGCATCTACGACAAAGGGCTACATACACTAAGAAGAAACAATCATTGAAGATCATAAGACAAAGTGTAAGAAAAATATCAATAAGCTACAACCTTGGGGCTCATGCCTGACCTCCAGAACCGGTACCCGGTAGCATATGCTTTTATGAATAATCCTTTAGCAATAGTTATATTTATATTAGAAGATAAATCACGACTGTATAATCGATAGTTAGTATTGCAGAGATAGCGTTTAATGATAAGTAGAAAAAAAAGATAATTTAGATTTACAAAACGCGCTAGGAAAAATGCCATATCAAAAGTATCCGAAATCATTTTCTTTTACAGAATATATTATTATGATTACGTATTATTCTGTAGCAATCTATTGGACACGTCCAAAAATGCATCATTGATCATCATTGCATGCATCATTATTACCTAATGTAGAAATTAGGTTGTATTATCATAAACATGGAGAGGAAAATCTAAACTTTCAAAAATCAAAAATCTTATCAAACAATCCTAAAATATTTGTTTTTATAATTTCATTTTCAAAGTTTATGGAACTTTTTTGGCTTAGCAGATGTCTCGTCTTTCATTTACGTTTTTCTCCTTACGAATATTATTGAATACTCATAGATTTTGATGTAAACAGGTTTTGACATACATTTCTTTGTTGTTCTGTACCTACCTATACTCTCTAGTGGTTTCAAAAACAACGTTGTAGTAGCCTACGACTTATGGTATAGGCTACCTCCTTATTCTTACGAGGAGTTACAAACTACCACCACGTTGTACTTTCTGCCCTTAGGTCTATTCGTCTGCATTCATAATAATTCATTGTCCAACAAATGTATAGGATCTTATATGATTTACGCCCACGTAGTTGTCTTGTAGTGATCGTTCAGCACTGAGCCCGTCGCTCGGGTCGCTGACAAGACTGAGATTTTGTCATGAATTAGACCACCGGACACCCATAACACCGCCACTTTAATAATTATAAAACAGAGGTTTTGTGATTTTTTTTTCAAAATTACCTACGAATAGTTCTAAAAAATTGACCCCAAAACATTCTCCGACAACAATAAAGTGTAGGAATAAAAACTAACAAAAGAAAACATCATTATGCATCGGCCGGGAATCGAACCCGGGTCACCCGCGTGGCAGGCGAGTATTCTACCACTAGACCACCGATGCTGTTGAACAAATAATTTATTTAGTAAATCTTGTAATATTTTAGTAAACTTTTTGAATTCACGTCAACTCTGTCTAATAGAAGAGAACATGGAACAACAAAATACAATGAGAATTAAGCTTAGAAGAGTATATAGAACAACTAGATACCCACGATCAAGACTGAGATTAGAAGAGAGTATGAAACAACAAGATACCGACAATCACGACCGAGATGACAAGATAATTATCCAAAATCATGATTAACCATAAATTACCAAATATAGCCCGACACCACACCCTAAATACTAGCGACACTTGTAGGGTTAAGACAACTGCTTTAATCTTATTACTGTTAGAGTTTGTTTTTTTTAAATAGAAAAACTTGTTGTTTAAGTAAAAATATTTAGTTTCCATCGAAACTATCTAAGTGTATGGATAAGGGAGAGTATTAGGCAGGATATAAATTATGAGAAAGTGCAAATTTCGGAAAATTATGCACTATTTTAGAAATACAAATATAAATAATTATTGTGGTAAATACCTTGTCGACTCGTTATTCTTTGGGCGTAACACGGTAACATATATTTTGCCTTGCATTAGCCTCCTTTGTTGATTATTGAAAATTGTCCTTGATTTTGCTGTAGTCGAGTTTTGACATGCATCGCGAAACAAATAAAACTGTCGTTTATGATTTTTTGAATTAATTACCTCTCATATTAAAGTTATTTAACAGGAATACTGTTCGAGTTACTATGACCAAAATTGTGGGACCCAGTCTTTTAAACGGTTCTCTTTCCGGTAACTTCACAAAAGCACAAACAATAAAGGAGAAAAAAAAATGCATCGGCCGGGAATCGAACCCGGGTCACCCGCGTGGCAGGCGAGTATTCTACCACTAGACCACCGATGCTGCTGATTGGAAAATATTTAGCAAATTGTTTGATTTTTTAACTAAACATTTTAAAATCCAGTTTATTATTATCTTAGTCAGGGGTGACACAGAGCATAATACTTCTAGGCCGGAATTATGACCATCTCGTAATTTTTGCATAAAATCTAATAATGCAGTATTTTAGATATACGAAAGAAAAATTCAGGTCAGGTTTTGTCTTTTAATTTGCTTTTTAAGATGGTGTGTGTGGGGGTGGGGATGAAGATATAAAGGAAATAAGTGTAGGTTTGGTGTTGCCCTATATGCAATTTACTTAATAAATTCAAGCTTATTATGTGTCTTTTTCTCCAAGATATTTTGCTTCCAAAAAAGAACAATAATTGTCCAAAATAATGTTGAAATGTCAGTCCGTTAAAGCCAGTCAGTTTCTTTACAAAAAGTTTTAACCTAATTAAAAAAAAACAATTGTCCAATGTATAGCTATGTACAATTTTGTTTTGTGAGGTATATTTTAAACAGGTTTTCTTTTATAATGTCTCTTGTGAAAGTTATTTAACAGAAATACTGCCAGTCACCAAAATTGTGTTTACTGGTCTTTTGAATGATTCTCTTCATTTGACACATTCTTAGTAATTTTTTTAACAATGATTGGTAGAGTAACTAATCAGGCATTAAAAAAATTTGCACCTTGATCAAAGGAAGAGACTTCACACGGTAAATGACAGATTTATGTGACATGCCTCTAAAACAATGCAGGTGAGCTACAAGGGAAATTCTAGGAATACGAAACAAGAGTTGGTGTTTGTTTTTATATAAAAGACTGTTGTGCTGAGAACTTTGCTTTTATTTTTTTGGGCGTAGTTTGGTTGTCATGATCGTTACACAACACAGGGTCAATGACAAAACTAATTTTTTATTTTATTTTTAAACAGTTGGATACAAGAGCCCAGTAAAGCCTCGAGGAACAGTTAAATAAAACAATAGTTTCCGACTTTTATGAAGAACCTCTCTGTAACTTCACCAAAGCAACCACACGTCACAGAATTAAAAATTTTAAAAAGAATAATTGCATCGGCCGGGAATCGAACCCGGGTCACCCGCGTGGCAGGCGAGTATTCTACCACTAGACCACCGATGCTGCTGGAAAGAGAGATTATTTAGCAATTGTTTTCATTTTGTCCTAAACATTTTAAATCCCGTCATTATTATCTTGGCCAGGGATGACGAAGAGTATAATAATTCTAGGCCGGAATCATGACCATCTCGTATTTTTTGCATAATTATGCAGTTTTCTAAATTTACGAAAGAAGAATTTTTTTTTTCATTTTGCCTTTTGCCACACAGGAAAAAACTCTTGTGCGAACGCTTTTTTTGTACAGAAAATAATGGATCAACATTCACAAAAGACAATAGCTCAAGATGAAGGCAAAGTATTATAGATTATATCCTAGTCCATTCAATAACTACAAGGCTGGTCCTCTAATATGGCGATTTCTCATTTTGGATGTTCTGCAAAAGGTGTTAGAGGAAGACATACAAGACACATCTATCCTTATACGCTAAGGTGTGTGTGTGTTGAGGGAGACCGGGGTGGAGATATAGAAGTAAGAAATGCAGCTGGTAGGGTTGTATAAAAATACATTGGTGGTGCTACCCTAATGACCATTTACTTTTCTATTTCAACTTATAATTATAATACTGGCTGTGAAGAAATTTGATTTTTTGACAAGTGTCTTTATTGTCTTTATCTTCAAGATATTTTGCTTCCGAAAACCGAAAAAAATTGTATAAATGTGTTAAAGTGTTCGCCAGTTAAAGCCAATCAGTATCTCTGCCAAAAGGTTAAACGTAATTAAAAAAGAAAAGTCCAATGTAAAATTATTTACAATGTTGTTTTATGAGGTTTATTTTACATGGGTATTCTTCATTACGTCTCTTGTGAAAGTTATTTACAATAAATACTGTGAGAGTCACCATGACAAAAACCGTTTTACCCAGTGGCGTAAATGATTCACTTCATTTAACACGATCTTAACAATTTGTAACAATGATTAGTTGCCTAAGGTTGTAAGAAAGGTAGTAAGGAAATGTAATAAAATCACAGAGTGTTTGTCTTTGGATTGGTTAAAACTAATCAGGCAATAAAAGAAACTAGTTAGAATGTCCATTGTTCAAAGACAGAGACATCACCATGTCTATCACGGATCTGCGTGAGATGCCTCTAAAATAATCCCGGTGCGCGACAGGCAAAATTTTGTTTTTTGTTTTTGTTTTTTCTTCACTCAAATCAGTCGGACCGCCGGGCCGCGAAAAACCTAGAGAAACTGTGATTTAAAACTGTGGTTCCTGACTTTAATGAAAAATCAGTAACTTCACAAAAGCTACCACACGGCGCAGAAATAAATACATTTATTGTTTAAAAAGAATAAAGGAGAAAAAAAATGCATCGGCCGGGAATCGAACCCGGCTCACCCGCGTGGCAGGCGAGTATTCTACCACTAGACCACCGATGCTGCTGGGAGGAGTAATTATTTAGCAACGCTAGTCCTTTTTAATAAACATTTTGAAATCGCGTCATTATTATCCAAGCCAAGAAATGGCGGAGAGCATAATACTTCTAGGCCCGAATTTAACCTCCTCGTATTTTTTGCATAATTATCCAGTACTCTAAATACCGGTATGCGAAAAAAAAATGTTTGCATCTTGCCTTTTGTCACACAGGAATAAAAAACTCTTGGCAGCGCATTATTATTGTACGAACGCTTTTTTGTACAGAAAATGATGGATCAGTTGTACCGCCGGGCCCCGTAAACATTTTAGAAACTGTTATTTAAAACTTTGGTTTCCTATTTTTATGAAAAAGGTATCTGGTAACTTCACTAAAGCAACCACACGACACAGAAATAAAATCTTCAAAAAAAGCAACAACAAAAAAATAAGAAAAAAAATGCATCGGCCGGGAATCGAACCTGCGCGGCAGGCGAGTATTCTACCATTAGACTACCGAGGCTATTGTCCTTACCGTACTAGTGTTCAGCAACAGAAAAGTTTTCCTTTTTCCTTTTTTATTTTTGAGAAATATTAATTTGAACTCACTTCATTAGGTTAATTTATACTTTTTGGGTTATGAAACTGCTCAGTTTGCAGAGAGTCCAGGTGGTAGGCAAAAAGCCTGAAGTTCAATCCTCAGACAGCGATCTACTATTGCGTCGAGATTAAAACACAGTTTCTGTATAGGCCTGGTTTTATGGTTGCTGTATTACAGAATGTGGCGGTTTACATCGGCTCCACTGTACTGTGACTCTTGCAATAGTAATAGAAAAAGAAACACCCATATTGTTCTCTTTAGGGTTTAACGTCTTCTAGGTTCCTCTAGGGAGTCCTATACCGCGACGGGCCCCAAGACTTACGTCTGACCTTTACCGTTTTTACACTAATATCGGCATATCTGTTTTTAAACAAATTTCGCCTTAGATTTTTTTTAAAGAAAAGTTTGCTTTACCTTTTTTGGAAATAAAAATTCGCCATACCTGTTTTCACACAAATTTCTCCTCACCTTTTATCCAGACAAATTTTGCTATACCATTTTTAATCCAAATTTCGCTATATCCTTTTAACACATATTTCGCCAAACCTTTATTTCACACTTTTTGCCATACCTTTTTTCACACAAATTTTTTAATTTTTAATTTTTTTTTTTTTTTACAAAAAAATGAGGCAAAATAACAATTTTGACCTGATCATATCAACTCAAATTAACCAAAGATAGATAATCCTGACCAAACTAAAAGGGGAAAAATGGACGCAATCAAAGTGGCTTTCTTACAGACCTGTCTCAAGACTGACCACTGACAATGGGGTACAAACACAGGGCTGGGGAAATATGGACTTGTATATCAGGCGATCACTTGCTAGCGAATCTATAAAAACAACATAAAAAAGTATAGAAAAACGGCCAATCTGGGTTCGATCCCCAGAATCATGATAACAAGTCGAGCGGTACAAGAATGACCAACTGGCGCTGGGGTAGAGTACGTCGATGGTCCAGATCAATTGATCTGTTAAAAGTGTATTTGTGCGATTTCGTCAATTTATAGCTGGGTCGGTGTCAGCATAATGTAAACAACTGAGAGAGTCACAGTATTCATCCCCGCATTGGCTTGTATGTGGCAGCACGTAACATTGTCAGACGTAAAGCTTGAGACCAATCCATAACATAGCCTATATATTTCTAATGTCGAGCGCTTAGCAACAAACTTAACTCACATCTCTCACACTGTTTCTCTCTTTTTCTCCATCATTTTGCTGTTTTTTTCCCACACAGACATAAACAAACACACATAACAACAGTATTTCAGCCATAGGCAGCTGCTGTGAACTGAGTTCGTTAAAGGCGGCAGATAACCTCGAAATCTCTCCTCTAATTGGCAAGTGACACAATTCTAGTAAACTCCAATTTCCATAAAGCCACAGATACCAGACATGTACGAAATGTCTCTATCTCTCACCCTAACTAACACCATCCTCATCTTTTATTTGATATTCCAACGTGGGAACTGAGATACATTAAATTCGTAGCCTGCAGTTGTCCCAAACACAGCCATACCCCCACTTAACTTTCACGAAGTTTTTGATGCAATGTTCAGAAACAAAAAAATGTAATGCGATGCGGCTTGTTGGCCGTTCAATTTTATGCCATTATCCACCCAAATTAATACATGTACATGAAATTATTTTATCTCCCCCCTAAAAAACGCCGAGCAAACACAAATAGAGACAAAGCCCTCCCCCCCCCCCTCCCCCCAATCCCTCTGTCTCTTTCTCTCTGTCTCTCTGTCTGTCTGTCGTCTGTCTCTCTCTCTGTCTGTCTCTGTCTCTCTCTCTCTCTCTCTCTCTCTCTCTCTCTCTCTCTCTCTCTCTCTCCCTCCCCCTCTCTAACTCTTCTTTACCGCATCTCCTTCTCGCTTTCTTTCCGTTACTGCCTCGTACATACATACATTTCCTAATGGAGAGTGAATATGCCCAATAAAAAAATGATAAGACTTATCTCAGATTGCCTGACGTCGCGGCGGTGCCTGTTATCTGGCAGACACATATTGCCTGCAGCGTTTGCACTCAGAGTTAACCCTCAGGGAGCAAGGGCGTTAACTAACCCACACCCATGTACCAGTAACTCTTAGTTCATTTTGAATAATGTTTCTTGTATTTTCGTGTATAGTTTTTGTCTACTATTCCTAGGTTATATTAAGGCTATTGCGGAAAATAAAACCCAGTTAAATTTAGTTGATATAATTTTAAAAAATCTCAGTAAGTTATAACATCCGTTCTTTATTTTATAGTTTAAATCATACAGAGTAATGTCCAATTTAATTAAGTGTTAATTGCACCTATGACAGTTTGGCATTTCTTGCGCGCTCTCTCTATTCTTCTCCCTATAGCTGTCTCTCTCTTTATCTTTATATCTCACCCTTTTTTTGGCTATCTCTCTCTTATCCCCCCCCCCCTTTTTTTCTATCTGCAGCCCTAGATGGATTGGTCGCGCTGGTCTTGCGATTTGAACGTTAAATCTTCGATCCTCACTAATAAAACTTGGTCTTTTATACACTAGTGGCACTTAGTACGAACAGAAAATAGATTTCGACTTCTGTCTGACCTCGTATCTAAACTCCACATTTAGACTTCTCGTAAGTGTACTCCCGCTTTCATAATAGGACCAAAGATCGACGTTTTTTTCGTTGTAAGATTTCTTGAAGAAATCTGCAAAACAAGTACGATTTCAAATAGCTCTCCCTCTCAAACTTCATCCTCATTCTTATTCCATATCCCTATTTCCTCATCTATCTATCTTGATTAATTTATATTTTTACCTCTCCCTACCTCACTTCCTTCTTTCTCTCTCTCTTCTCTCTCTCTCTCTCTCTCTCTCTCTCTCTCTCTCTCTCTCTCTCTCTCTCTCTCTCTCTCTCTTTCTCTCTGTATTATATTCACCCTTTAAAAGATTAAATAAACACAAAATGATTACGATGACTCAACAACGATTAGTGTAAACTGTATAGGATTACCTAAGTTTTGACATCGTCATGGCATTGTTGTTTAGACTTATCTGTCTTTCTTATCTTTCTTTGTTATTGTTCATCTTTCCGGATGTATCTCTTTCACTCCTTGTATCTAATGCTCCGATGGACACAGCACAAACACAGACTATGAGGTAAACTATTGTGATTGTTATCTACATAGATTTCAGCTACTCCTTATCGGAAATTGCTAAAGTACACAAGGTTTACTTCTTTCATCTGTTTGTCTCTCTCTCTCTTTCTCTCTCTCTCTCTCTCTCTCTCTCTCTCACACTCTCACTCTCTCTCTCACACTCTCTCGCTCTATTTATCTGCCTAATTCTTGAGCCCAATATTGTTTTCATTTTGATTTAAAAACTTCGGAATTTTAACCATAGCTCTAATGAAAAGAAAATTGATGTAAAATGAATTATAAATTTTAAAATAAGACATAGTTTTAGTAAAATAGTTTTCTAAGTCGACATCTGTTCTGTTTAAACGCCAGATCTATGCCAGACCTATAAGAGACATCCGTAATTACCACTTTTCAATTAGTTCTGTTATCACTTGCCTTGGTAAAGATATGATTAGGTATTTCTTTTATCATTTTGTAACTGTCTAGACTGTCCAAATACTTCATTCGTGGCCTGCCTCAATTTCGATTCCCTCTAGTTTCTTACATAATAAGAACTTTTCTAACCCATAGCTATGCCAGGTTTGAATGCCCATATATTGTTACTTTAAATTTTACTGTCTTTCTACTAGGGTTTGTAATACTGGTACATGTATTTGGAATC
>RQTK01002212.1:0-12001 GCA_003991915.1 Elysia chlorotica | reverse complement strand
ATTGAAAAACAAAAAAAAAAAAAAAAAAAGAAAAAGAAAAAAAGATTGGTGTACAAAATGTGTGGATTTGGTGTTTGAAACATGCACATCTTTTTCTGCAGACTGGCTAATAAATGGGGGAGACGATATCACCGCTCTATCTCTGTGTTTAAACAAGTTAAAACTTTAAGACTTAAATCTTGAGACCAGTCGTCGTACACTGTTTCTCTAAGAGACCCAGGAGACTATTAAAGAAAAAAAAATGCGAGATTCGCCCTCTCCACAAAGTACCGTTTCTTTATAGAGCCAACTCAACTTGTTTCAACACGAGACATGTTCAAACGTTGGTTTGAAGCGCCAATATTTTATTTTAGTTTCTTTTGTAAGAGAGGAACGTTCTTCTAGCTGCATATCTAGCACATAGTCTCTTAAATTTCCCAAAGAAAATTACATGCGGCGATGGTTCCCAAGGCCCAGAACTGTCCTTCCAGAAAAAAGCGTAAGAAATATCAAGGAAATTGTGTCATGAAATGAACTGGGATTATCTATAAATTAATACAGCCTTCATTAATATTTATCAAATGCGAGGTTGAAACTCAAATCGAGATCACTTTTGTCCAAATCTACTGGGTTTATTGTTTCAGGAGCACGACTCTGTTCGCAGAATGAGAAGGAAAATCTCTTCCCCCTCTCCCCCTCCCTCCCTAGATTGCAGAGAGAATCAATCGTTCGTTACAGTACAGTGTTTCGTCCTTTGTATCCATCGGAAATTGGGGAGTATCATTCTAGTCAACTCGTCCGTCTTTTATTTCTTTTGTTTTCCTTCTTTTTAGACAGGACAACGAATTCGAATACGAGATAAGGAACCGAATAAGTTAAAATGTCAAAATCAAAATTCGTCTGACTGACTGGCTTACTGACTGGCTGGTTGGCTGACTGACTGACTGGCTGGTTGGCTGACTGACTGGCTGACTGACTGGCTGACTGACTGACTGACTGACTGACTGACTGACTGGCTGTCTGCCTGCCTGCCTGACTGACTGACTGACTGACTGACAGGTACTTAAGACCTTTTACCAGAGATGTCTTGATTATCTCGCAGCTTTGGTCGTTCTCCGGTGGAATTTTTGACGAACTCTGTTTTTTGTTGACAAGAAGTATTGATCCTTGACTGCGGATACTGCGAGCAGACAATCATCGGCACATCTCAACCAACATCTCAACCAATTAAGCTGTCGTTGTGGACCATTGTGTCATCATCAGTCAATGGAGAATCCCCTCAAGGAAGCTTTTAGCCTACACAAAGCACTGCAAGATAGCATCGCTTTAAGAATCAATTACCTTTTGAGGCTAGGGGTAGGAAGTACAACGTTTTTTTTAAAGTTATGACACAGGGTAATTCAAAATAGTAATAAACGCCCTAAGTCGATGGTCGACGCTTATAGAACCCTCGTACTTACAACCCTAGATGCATGCGATCAGAAAAAAAAAACATACTTTTAAGTATAAATATTTTGTTAAAAGGCTGTGTGAAAAATAATATAAACATTAAAGAGCAAACAAAACAAAACGCAGGGGGTGTTTTAATTTAATAAGAATTAAAACAACCACATTAGTAGTATATAGTGTAGAGTGAATTAATATAACACCATTAGTAGTAGATGGTGTATAGTGAATTAGAACAATTAAAACAACCAAATCAGTAGTAGATAGTGCAGAGTGAATTAAAACAACCACATTAGTAGTATATAGTGTAGAGTGAATTAATATAACACCATTAGTAGTAGATGGTGTATAGTGAATTAGAACAATTAAAACAACCAAATCAGTAGTAGATAGTGCAGAGTGAATTAAAACAACCACATTAGTAGTATATAGTGTAGAGTGAATTAATATAACACCATTAGTAGTAGATGGTGTATAGTGAATTAGAACAATTAAAACAACCAAATCAGTAGTAGATAGTGCAGAGTGAATTAAAACAACCACATTAGTAGTATATAGTGTAGAGTGAATTAATATAACACCATTAGTAGTAGATGGTGTATAGTGAATTAGAACAATTAAAACAACCAAATCAGTAGTAGATAGTGCAGAGTGAATTAAAACAACCACATTAGTAGTATATAGTGTAGAGTGAATTAATATAACACCATTAGTAGTAGATGGTGTATAGTGAATTAGAACAATTAAAACAACCAAATCAGTAGTAGATAGTGCAGAGTGAATTAAAACAACCACATTAGTAGTATATAGTGTAGAGTGAATTAATATAACACCATTAGTAGTAGATGGTGTATAGTGAATTAGAACAATTAAAACAACCAAATCAGTAGTAGATAGTGCAGAGTGAATTAAAACAACCACATTAGTAGTATATAGTGTAGAGTGAATTAATATAACACCATTAGTAGTAGATGGTGTATAGTGAATTAGAACAATTAAAACAACCAAATCAGTAGTAGATAGTGCAGAGTGAATTAAAACAACCACATTAGTAGTATATAGTGTAGAGTGAATTAATATAACACCATTAGTAGTAGATGGTGTATAGTGAATTAGAACAATTAAAACAACCAAATCAGTAGTAGATAGTGCAGAGTGAATTAAAACAACCACATTAGTAGTATATAGTGTAGAGTGAATTAATATAACACCATTAGTAGTAGATGGTGTATAGTGAATTAGAACAATTAAAACAACCAAATCAGTAGTAGATAGTGCAGAGTGAATTAAAACAACCACATTAGTAGTATATAGTGTAGAGTGAATTAATATAACACCATTAGTAGTAGATGGTGTATAGTGAATTAGAACAATTAAAACAACCAAATCAGTAGTAGATAGTGCAGAGTGAATTAAAACAACCACATTAGTAGTATATAGTGTAGAGTGAATTAATATAACACCATTAGTAGTAGATGGTGTATAGTGAATTAGAACAATTAAAACAACCAAATCAGTAGTAGATAGTGCAGAGTGAATTAAAACAACCACATTAGTAGTATATAGTGTAGAGTGAATTAATATAACACCATTAGTAGTAGATGGTGTATAGTGAATTAGAACAATTAAAACAACCAAATCAGTAGTAGATAGTGCAGAGTGAATTAAAACAACCACATTAGTAGTATATAGTGTAGAGTGAATTAATATAACACCATTAGTAGTAGATGGTGTATAGTGAATTAGAACAATTAAAACAACCAAATCAGTAGTAGATAGTGCAGAGTGAATTAAAACAACCACATTAGTAGTATATAGTGTAGAGTGAATTAATATAACACCATTAGTAGTAGATGGTGTATAGTGAATTAGAACAATTAAAACAACCAAATCAGTAGTAGATAGTGCAGAGTGAATTAAAACAACCACATTAGTAGTATATAGTGTAGAGTGAATTAATATAACACCATTAGTAGTAGATGGTGTATAGTGAATTAGAACAATTAAAACAACCAAATCAGTAGTAGATAGTGCAGAGTGAATTAAAACAACCACATTAGTAGTATATAGTGTAGAGTGAATTAATATAACACCATTAGTAGTAGATGGTGTATAGTGAATTAGAACAATTAAAACAACCAAATCAGTAGTAGATAGTGCAGAGTGAATTAAAACAACCACATTAGTAGTATATAGTGTAGAGTGAATTAATATAACACCATTAGTAGTAGATGGTGTATAGTGAATTAGAACAATTAAAACAACCAAATCAGTAGTAGATAGTGCAGAGTGAATTAAAACAACCACATTAGTAGTATATAGTGTAGAGTGAATTAATATAACACCATTAGTAGTAGATGGTGTATAGTGAATTAGAACAATTAAAACAACCAAATCAGTAGTAGATAGTGCAGAGTGAATTAAAACAACCACATTAGTAGTATATAGTGTAGAGTGAATTAATATAACACCATTAGTAGTAGATGGTGTATAGTGAATTAGAACAATTAAAACAACCAAATCAGTAGTAGATAGTGCAGAGTGAATTAAAACAACCACATTAGTAGTATATAGTGTAGAGTGAATTAATATAACACCATTAGTAGTAGATGGTGTATAGTGAATTAGAACAATTAAAACAACCAAATCAGTAGTAGATAGTGCAGAGTGAATTAAAACAACCACATTAGTAGTATATAGTGTAGAGTGAATTAATATAACACCATTAGTAGTAGATGGTGTATAGTGAATTAGAACAATTAAAACAACCAAATCAGTAGTAGATAGTGCAGAGTGAATTAAAACAACCACATTAGTAGTATATAGTGTAGAGTGAATTAATATAACACCATTAGTAGTAGATGGTGTATAGTGAATTAGAACAATTAAAACAACCAAATCAGTAGTAGATAGTGCAGAGTGAATTAAAACAACCACATTAGTAGTATATAGTGTAGAGTGAATTAATATAACACCATTAGTAGTAGATGGTGTATAGTGAATTAGAACAATTAAAACAACCAAATCAGTAGTAGATAGTGCAGAGTGAATTAAAACAACCACATTAGTAGTATATAGTGTAGAGTGAATTAATATAACACCATTAGTAGTAGATGGTGTATAGTGAATTAGAACAATTAAAACAACCAAATCAGTAGTAGATAGTGCAGAGTGAATTAAAACAACCACATTAGTAGTATATAGTGTAGAGTGAATTAATATAACACCATTAGTAGTAGATGGTGTATAGTGAATTAGAACAATTAAAACAACCAAATCAGTAGTAGATAGTGCAGAGTGAATTAAAACAACCACATTAGTAGTATATAGTGTAGAGTGAATTAATATAACACCATTAGTAGTAGATGGTGTATAGTGAATTAGAACAATTAAAACAACCAAATCAGTAGTAGATAGTGCAGAGTGAATTAAAACAACCACATTAGTAGTATATAGTGTAGAGTGAATTAATATAACACCATTAGTAGTAGATGGTGTATAGTGAATTAGAACAATTAAAACAACCAAATCAGTAGTAGATAGTGCAGAGTGAATTAAAACAACCACATTAGTAGTATATAGTGTAGAGTGAATTAATATAACACCATTAGTAGTAGATGGTGTATAGTGAATTAGAACAATTAAAACAACCAAATCAGTAGTAGATAGTGCAGAGTGAATTAAAACAACCACATTAGTAGTATATAGTGTAGAGTGAATTAATATAACACCATTAGTAGTAGATGGTGTATAGTGAATTAGAACAATTAAAACAACCAAATCAGTAGTAGATAGTGCAGAGTGAATTAAAACAACCACATTAGTAGTATATAGTGTAGAGTGAATTAATATAACACCATTAGTAGTAGATGGTGTATAGTGAATTAGAACAATTAAAACAACCAAATCAGTAGTAGATAGTGCAGAGTGAATTAAAACAACCACATTAGTAGTATATAGTGTAGAGTGAATTAATATAACACCATTAGTAGTAGATGGTGTATAGTGAATTAGAACAATTAAAACAACCAAATCAGTAGTAGATAGTGCAGAGTGAATTAAAACAACCACATTAGTAGTATATAGTGTAGAGTGAATTAATATAACACCATTAGTAGTAGATGGTGTATAGTGAATTAGAACAATTAAAACAACCAAATCAGTAGTAGATAGTGCAGAGTGAATTAAAACAACCACATTAGTAGTATATAGTGTAGAGTGAATTAATATAACACCATTAGTAGTAGATGGTGTATAGTGAATTAGAACAATTAAAACAACCAAATCAGTAGTAGATAGTGCAGAGTGAATTAAAACAACCACATTAGTAGTATATAGTGTAGAGTGAATTAATATAACACCATTAGTAGTAGATGGTGTATAGTGAATTAGAACAATTAAAACAACCAAATCAGTAGTAGATAGTGCAGAGTGAATTAAAACAACCACATTAGTAGTATATAGTGTAGAGTGAATTAATATAACACCATTAGTAGTAGATGGTGTATAGTGAATTAGAACAATTAAAACAACCAAATCAGTAGTAGATAGTGCAGAGTGAATTAAAACAACCACATTAGTAGTATATAGTGTAGAGTGAATTAATATAACACCATTAGTAGTAGATGGTGTATAGTGAATTAGAACAATTAAAACAACCAAATCAGTAGTAGATAGTGCAGAGTGAATTAAAACAACCACATTAGTAGTATATAGTGTAGAGTGAATTAATATAACACCATTAGTAGTAGATGGTGTATAGTGAATTAGAACAATTAAAACAACCAAATCAGTAGTAGATAGTGCAGAGTGAATTAAAACAACCACATTAGTAGTATATAGTGTAGAGTGAATTAATATAACACCATTAGTAGTAGATGGTGTATAGTGAATTAGAACAATTAAAACAACCAAATCAGTAGTAGATAGTGCAGAGTGAATTAAAACAACCACATTAGTAGTATATAGTGTAGAGTGAATTAATATAACACCATTAGTAGTAGATGGTGTATAGTGAATTAGAACAATTAAAACAACCAAATCAGTAGTAGATAGTGCAGAGTGAATTAAAACAACCACATTAGTAGTATATAGTGTAGAGTGAATTAATATAACACCATTAGTAGTAGATGGTGTATAGTGAATTAGAACAATTAAAACAACCAAATCAGTAGTAGATAGTGCAGAGTGAATTAAAACAACCACATTAGTAGTATATAGTGTAGAGTGAATTAATATAACACCATTAGTAGTAGATGGTGTATAGTGAATTAGAACAATTAAAACAACCAAATCAGTAGTAGATAGTGCAGAGTGAATTAAAACAACCACATTAGTAGTATATAGTGTAGAGTGAATTAATATAACACCATTAGTAGTAGATGGTGTATAGTGAATTAGAACAATTAAAACAACCAAATCAGTAGTAGATAGTGCAGAGTGAATTAAAACAACCACATTAGTAGTATATAGTGTAGAGTGAATTAATATAACACCATTAGTAGTAGATGGTGTATAGTGAATTAGAACAATTAAAACAACCAAATCAGTAGTAGATAGTGCAGAGTGAATTAAAACAACCACATTAGTAGTATATAGTGTAGAGTGAATTAATATAACACCATTAGTAGTAGATGGTGTATAGTGAATTAGAACAATTAAAACAACCAAATCAGTAGTAGATAGTGCAGAGTGAATTAAAACAACCACATTAGTAGTATATAGTGTAGAGTGAATTAATATAACACCATTAGTAGTAGATGGTGTATAGTGAATTAGAACAATTAAAACAACCAAATCAGTAGTAGATAGTGCAGAGTGAATTAAAACAACCACATTAGTAGTATATAGTGTAGAGTGAATTAATATAACACCATTAGTAGTAGATGGTGTATAGTGAATTAGAACAATTAAAACAACCAAATCAGTAGTAGATAGTGCAGAGTGAATTAAAACAACCACATTAGTAGTATATAGTGTAGAGTGAATTAATATAACACCATTAGTAGTAGATGGTGTATAGTGAATTAGAACAATTAAAACAACCAAATCAGTAGTAGATAGTGCAGAGTGAATTAAAACAACCACATTAGTAGTATATAGTGTAGAGTGAATTAATATAACACCATTAGTAGTAGATGGTGTATAGTGAATTAGAACAATTAAAACAACCAAATCAGTAGTAGATAGTGCAGAGTGAATTAAAACAACCACATTAGTAGTATATAGTGTAGAGTGAATTAATATAACACCATTAGTAGTAGATGGTGTATAGTGAATTAGAACAATTAAAACAACCAAATCAGTAGTAGATAGTGCAGAGTGAATTAAAACAACCACATTAGTAGTATATAGTGTAGAGTGAATTAATATAACACCATTAGTAGTAGATGGTGTATAGTGAATTAGAACAATTAAAACAACCAAATCAGTAGTAGATAGTGCAGAGTGAATTAAAACAACCACATTAGTAGTATATAGTGTAGAGTGAATTAATATAACACCATTAGTAGTAGATGGTGTATAGTGAATTAGAACAATTAAAACAACCAAATCAGTAGTAGATAGTGCAGAGTGAATTAAAACAACCACATTAGTAGTATATAGTGTAGAGTGAATTAATATAACACCATTAGTAGTAGATGGTGTATAGTGAATTAGAACAATTAAAACAACCAAATCAGTAGTAGATAGTGCAGAGTGAATTAAAACAACCACATTAGTAGTATATAGTGTAGAGTGAATTAATATAACACCATTAGTAGTAGATGGTGTATAGTGAATTAGAACAATTAAAACAACCAAATCAGTAGTAGATAGTGCAGAGTGAATTAAAACAACCACATTAGTAGTATATAGTGTAGAGTGAATTAATATAACACCATTAGTAGTAGATGGTGTATAGTGAATTAGAACAATTAAAACAACCAAATCAGTAGTAGATAGTGCAGAGTGAATTAAAACAACCACATTAGTAGTATATAGTGTAGAGTGAATTAATATAACACCATTAGTAGTAGATGGTGTATAGTGAATTAGAACAATTAAAACAACCAAATCAGTAGTAGATAGTGCAGAGTGAATTAAAACAACCACATTAGTAGTATATAGTGTAGAGTGAATTAATATAACACCATTAGTAGTAGATGGTGTATAGTGAATTAGAACAATTAAAACAACCAAATCAGTAGTAGATAGTGCAGAGTGAATTAAAACAACCACATTAGTAGTATATAGTGTAGAGTGAATTAATATAACACCATTAGTAGTAGATGGTGTATAGTGAATTAGAACAATTAAAACAACCAAATCAGTAGTAGATAGTGCAGAGTGAATTAAAACAACCACATTAGTAGTATATAGTGTAGAGTGAATTAATATAACACCATTAGTAGTAGATGGTGTATAGTGAATTAGAACAATTAAAACAACCAAATCAGTAGTAGATAGTGCAGAGTGAATTAAAACAACCACATTAGTAGTATATAGTGTAGAGTGAATTAATATAACACCATTAGTAGTAGATGGTGTATAGTGAATTAGAACAATTAAAACAACCAAATCAGTAGTAGATAGTGCAGAGTGAATTAAAACAACCACATTAGTAGTATATAGTGTAGAGTGAATTAATATAACACCATTAGTAGTAGATGGTGTATAGTGAATTAGAACAATTAAAACAACCAAATCAGTAGTAGATAGTGCAGAGTGAATTAAAACAACCACATTAGTAGTATATAGTGTAGAGTGAATTAATATAACACCATTAGTAGTAGATGGTGTATAGTGAATTAGAACAATTAAAACAACCAAATCAGTAGTAGATAGTGCAGAGTGAATTAAAACAACCACATTAGTAGTATATAGTGTAGAGTGAATTAATATAACACCATTAGTAGTAGATGGTGTATAGTGAATTAGAACAATTAAAACAACCAAATCAGTAGTAGATAGTGCAGAGTGAATTAAAACAACCACATTAGTAGTATATAGTGTAGAGTGAATTAATATAACACCATTAGTAGTAGATGGTGTATAGTGAATTAGAACAATTAAAACAACCAAATCAGTAGTAGATAGTGCAGAGTGAATTAAAACAACCACATTAGTAGTATATAGTGTAGAGTGAATTAATATAACACCATTAGTAGTAGATGGTGTATAGTGAATTAGAACAATTAAAACAACCAAATCAGTAGTAGATAGTGCAGAGTGAATTAAAACAACCACATTAGTAGTATATAGTGTAGAGTGAATTAATATAACACCATTAGTAGTAGATGGTGTATAGTGAATTAGAACAATTAAAACAACCAAATCAGTAGTAGATAGTGCAGAGTGAATTAAAACAACCACATTAGTAGTATATAGTGTAGAGTGAATTAATATAACACCATTAGTAGTAGATGGTGTATAGTGAATTAGAACAATTAAAACAACCAAATCAGTAGTAGATAGTGCAGAGTGAATTAAAACAACCACATTAGTAGTATATAGTGTAGAGTGAATTAATATAACACCATTAGTAGTAGATGGTGTATAGTGAATTAGAACAATTAAAACAACCAAATCAGTAGTAGATAGTGCAGAGTGAATTAAAACAACCACATTAGTAGTATATAGTGTAGAGTGAATTAATATAACACCATTAGTAGTAGATGGTGTATAGTGAATTAGAACAATTAAAACAACCAAATCAGTAGTAGATAGTGCAGAGTGAATTAAAACAACCACATTAGTAGTATATAGTGTAGAGTGAATTAATATAACACCATTAGTAGTAGATGGTGTATAGTGAATTAGAACAATTAAAACAACCAAATCAGTAGTAGATAGTGCAGAGTGAATTAAAACAACCACATTAGTAGTATATAGTGTAGAGTGAATTAATATAACACCATTAGTAGTAGATGGTGTATAGTGAATTAGAACAATTAAAACAACCAAATCAGTAGTAGATAGTGCAGAGTGAATTAAAACAACCACATTAGTAGTATATAGTGTAGAGTGAATTAATATAACACCATTAGTAGTAGATGGTGTATAGTGAATTAGAACAATTAAAACAACCAAATCAGTAGTAGATAGTGCAGAGTGAATTAAAACAACCACATTAGTAGTATATAGTGTAGAGTGAATTAATATAACACCATTAGTAGTAGATGGTGTATAGTGAATTAGAACAATTAAAACAACCAAATCAGTAGTAGATAGTGCAGAGTGAATTAAAACAACCACATTAGTAGTATATAGTGTAGAGTGAATTAATATAACACCATTAGTAGTAGATGGTGTATAGTGAATTAGAACAATTAAAACAACCAAATCAGTAGTAGATAGTGCAGAGTGAATTAAAACAACCACATTAGTAGTATATAGTGTAGAGTGAATTAATATAACACCATTAGTAGTAGATGGTGTATAGTGAATTAGAACAATTAAAACAACCAAATCAGTAGTAGATAGTGCAGAGTGAATTAAAACAACCACATTAGTAGTATATAGTGTAGAGTGAATTAATATAACACCATTAGTAGTAGATGGTGTATAGTGAATTAGAACAATTAAAACAACCAAATCAGTAGTAGATAGTGCAGAGTGAATTAAAACAACCACATTAGTAGTATATAGTGTAGAGTGAATTAATATAACACCATTAGTAGTAGATGGTGTATAGTGAATTAGAACAATTAAAACAACAAAATCAGTAGTAGATAGTGTAGAGTGAGTTAAAACAACCACATTAGTGATAGATAGTATAGAGTGAATTAATTCAAAAACATTAGTAGGAGATAGCGTTGAGTGAATTAATACGAGCACATTGCAAATCACTATGACCACGTTGTCCCGCTTGGAAAAAATAGTGATGAGACTTTTAGTTTGGATGGTTTGATGTAGTAGTTTCTCAAAGTCCATTCATAAGCAATATTAGGTTTTAGGCTTGATCACGCACGGGACTCAAGACTAACGGCTGAAAATTAAACGTATGCCATACAGAGAATGAGCGGAGAAAGACAAGAAATAAGCGAAGTAGAAGAGTTTAACTTTAAGAAATACAGTGAAAAGGGGGCGAATAGATAAACGATAGATATAGATAAATAACTAGCTAGCTAGAAATGTCAAAAGAATAGTGAAGTTAAAGGTAAATATTGGTTCCACAACGCCCATCATATGCAACAAAGTGGGGTACACAGGAGGTAGTAGTAGAGTTGGTTTAGTGTCCAACGTTAGAACTATATAGGCTATATTGTGGACGGACCCCAAAACTGACGCCTGACAATCTTATCAGGAGACAGGGCGGGGATAACATGATCTGTGTCTCAGCCGCTCACATTAAACTGACACTAACCCAAACAGTAGGGGGCGAAATCGCCAGGGCTCGAAGCACGGACCTCCTGCGTCAGAAGCCGATGTTCTACCCCAGGTTTACCGCGCCACCCAGAAGGCAAAGAGTTAAAAAAGAGGAACCAAGGAAGCGTTAGATCTAGTTATAGAAAAAAAACCAAAAACAATAACAGGTGAGAGTTACAGTGAATTAAAGAATTTGAGAATGAGGCAAAGATAAGGGCACGGAAGG
>RQTK01002211.1:0-12011 GCA_003991915.1 Elysia chlorotica | reverse complement strand
TGGTTAATACAATTGTGAAAAATCTTAGATTAACTCAACAGTCTTTGCCATTGCAATACCTACATCTGCCTGTGCTAATGCTGGTGCATCATTTGTACCATCACCACACATAGCAACAGTTTGGCCTTCTTTTTGAGCCTTGATAATAAAGTCTAGTTTATCCTTTGGTGATGCTTGTGCTATAAAATCATCAACTCCTGCTTCTGCTGCTATAGCTGCTGCAGTCAATGGATTGTCACCTGTTATCATAACAGTTTTAACACCCATTTTGCGAAGCTCTGCAAAGCGCTCATTTATATTTGGTTTGATTATGTCTTTTAAGTAAATAACACCTAAAAGCTTATCTTCCTGCGCTACAGCTAGTGGTGTACCACCTTGCTCTGAAATACCTTCAACAATTTTTCTTAATTCTGCCTGCACACCACCACTTAATGAATTACCTAAATAGTCTTCTATCGCAGATATAGCACCTTTTCTAATTGATTTATTATCATCATAATCAATACCACTCATACGCGTATATGCAGAAAATGGAATAATCTCTATATTACTAGTATCTACAGAATCCAGATTAAAACCAAAATCCTGTTGCGCAAGTTTAACAATAGATTTACCCTCAGGAGTCTCATCAGATAATGAACTAAGCCATGCAGCATGAGCTAAATCTTCTACATTTACAGTTCCTACAGGTATAAATTCTGTAGCAAATCTATTACCAAGAGTGATAGTTCCTGTCTTATCTAATAACAGCAAATCTATACTGCCTGATGACTCAACAGCTCTACCTGAAAGTGCTACGATATTAAATCTAAGCAGTCTATCCATTCCAGAAATACCAACAGCTGATAATAATCCAGCAATAGTAGTAGGTATCAATGTTACAAATAAAGCAATCAATACAACTATAGACAAACTTACATTACTATACATAGCCATGCCATACAATGAGCATACTGCAAATATAAATATAAGTGTAAGTCCTGATAACAATATAGTTAAAGCAATTTCATTCGGTGATTTCATGCGTTTTGCATTTTCAACCAAATCAATCATTTTATCTAAAAAGCTCTCACCAGGGTTTGAAGTCACTTTAACTTTAATACTATCTGACACTACCTTTGTACCTGCTGTTACAGCAGAGTTATCTGAACCAGCTTCTTTAACTACCGGTTCTGACTCACCAGTAATAGCAGACTCGTCAATAGTCGCCATACCATTAATAACATCACCATCACAGGGAATAAAGCAGTTAGTCTCCACTAATACAATATCACCAATTCTTAAACTTTCTGCATCGACTTTTGTAGTGTTATTCTCATCATCGACCTTCATTGCTACTAGTTTTGACTTAGCCGCCTTTAGAGTATCTGCTTGTGCTTTACCTCTACCCTCTGCGATTGCTTCTGCAAAGTTTGCAAACAAAATGGTAAACCATAGCCATAGCACCACTTGTAAAGTAAAACCAAAGTTTTGATGAGTCAATACTTCTTGTATCAAGTATAGTGAACAAAGCAGTGTAACTACCTCTACACAGAACATCACAGGGTTTGCAATCATCTGCTTAGGATTACACTTTGTAAATGATTTAACTATTGCTGGTAGCACTAGCTCTTTTGACAACATTGTTGATTTTTTACTCATAATTTTCTCCTATAATCCCATATGTAATTGATCTAATATAGGACCTAGACTTAGGGCTGGAAATATAGTTAGTCCATCGATAATAATGATTGTGAATATAACTAAAACACAAAATACCAAGCTGCTAGTGTCTAATGCACTTACTTCTGAATAGTTTAGGCTTCTTTTCTTAATAACTAATGAACCACATATTTTCATAACAGCAAATATTACTGCAAATCTACCAATCAGCATACTCAATGCAATTGTTACATTTAGATACGGGGTATTTGCAGACAATCCAGCAAATGCACTACCATTATTATTAGCGCCAGATACATAAGCATATAGTATTTCAGAGAAACCATGCGCGCCTGTATTAAATACCGATTCTCTTACTCCTGGGATTACACATGCTAGACCAGTAAAGACAAGTACACAACATGGTGATATAAGTAGGCATATCATTACCCACTTCATATCAAAAGTATCTATTCTCTTACCTAAGAAACTTGGTGCACGACCAATCATCAATGAGCCAACAAACACTGCTAACATCAAGAACATGAAAAAGCCATAAAACCCAGCACCAACTCCACCAAATATGATTTCTCCAAGTGCCATATTGATAATTGCCATCATACCACCTATTGGTGTATAGCTATCTAACACACTATTCACACCATCAGATGCCGATGTCGAAACAGTATTGTATAAAGTAGAATTAAAGATACCAAACCTAGTCTCCTTGCCTTCCATATTAGATATATGTCCAAGCTGACCATACATATCACTTATTGAGTTTGTATGATAAATACTAGAGCCATGTAATTCTGATATAGTCATCACAGATAACGAAATAACAAATAGTGTTAACATTATCAAAAAGATTGACCATCCTTGTTTTGTATTGCCAACCCACTTACCAAATGTATAGGTAAGAGCACATGCAATAGCAAATATAGAGCTAGCCTGAATATAGTTAACTAAAGCTGTAGGATTTTCATAAGGATGAGCAGAGTTAGCGTTAAAGAAACCACCACCATTAGTACCAAGAGATTTAATAGCCTCTTGTGAAGCTACAGGTCCCTGTGGAATAATTTGGTTAGCCCCATTTAAAGCATGAGCATACACATACTCTAGAATATTTTGAGGTACACCTTGCGACACATAAATCAAAGCTAGTATTATAGCTAATGGTAGCAACACCCAAAATACAGATTTACCCAAATCTGACCAGAAATTACCCACTGTATTGCTCTCATGTCTAGCAATAGACCTGATCAATGCAATAGCTACAGATAAACCAACAGCAGCTGATACAAAGTTTTGCACACACAATGCAGTCATTTGTGAAAAATAACTAACACCAGTCTCACCAGCATAGCTTTGCCAGTTTGTATTTGCTACAAAACTAGCAGTAGTATTAAATGCCTGATAAAATTCCATACCCTTTATATGCTGAGGATTTAATGGCAAATAGCCCTGAAACATCAATATAAGCATTACAAATATAAAAGACATTATAGAAAACAGCACAATACTCATAAAATAAGCTTTTGCTGAATGCTCTCTTTTAACATTAATACCTAATGATTTGACATATATTCTTTCTAATGGAATAGCAAACCAGTCTAATATTGTTTTCTTATTATTGAAAACCTTAAACATGTAGCTACCCAATATTTTTGTTAGTACTAGTAGAGTTACTATAAACACTACATATAATGATAAATTTGCAATCATACTTACACCCCTAAAACTTTTCTGGATAGATTAAGGTTGTGAACATATAAGCAGCCAAGGCTATCATTACAACCGCAGAAATAATAAACATTTTATCTCACTTTTTTATTTTCAAAATTAGTGAGAGTATTATATTCCTACAGTGCATAAAGATTCTATTATGAATAAAGATTAGAGTATAAAAATTTCATAAAATTTACTTACTTATGTATGTTCTTATGATATGAATATGAAATAAGTATACTAAAAAGAATAGTTTAATTGATTTGTTAGTACCTATATTACATCCTGAAAAGATGTAGTTAACCCTGTATCAATATTAGGATGTGATATTTAGGGTTAATAACAACAAATGTATCCTGTGAATTTATGCCTAAAGCTCTTTGCTTATAACCATCTAGCAGTTCATTACCATTTGGTTGCCAACTCCATCTTTGAGACAGGTTAGAATTACACTGTTGAAGCTGTTTAAGATTAGCAGCATCTAAACAAAGATTAGTATCCTTTGCACTTCTATAATGATAATCTCCAACATATATAAATGACTGATTTATAGCATGATTATCACAAGATGACAGATGAAGATCTTGGTTATCACCAACAGCCATACACTTGTCATTATATTTACTAAACTGTAAATTGACAGGTTTTGCCCCCATAAAAACCAAAGCATCCCAATCCACATCAAAGCTAAGCGGTACATTTACTTTTTTCCACAAGTCTTCTCTTTCTTGCCCCTGCCAAGAATAATGTCCACCAACAACATAATAATGCTTATATACACTAGTATATATAGGTCTAATCTCAATCTGATTATCAATAGTAAATGTTGTAACCCCAGTTTCACTAGGTTGTGCCATATATATAACATCGAAATTTGGCACGAAGTTCTTATATGCTATAGATCCTATCCTTGACTCATCTACAGAATAGTCATTGTACCAAATTGTTGAAGTTGCTAGTGTTAGTAATGATTTAGCTGTTGGGTACTGTTCTCTCTGCCACTTATAAGAGACTTCTTTTGAGTCAGGAGAGCTAACACTTATAGCATAGTTCTGAGTGTTGTATGATAGGCTTTTTGTCTCAGTATAACTAGCATCACCACCCAAACTTACCGAAGGATCTTTAGCTGCTGAGACAGAACCATTGAATCCATATGTAAATGATGAAGATTCATTTTTTTCATAATTTGTGTTTATATTAGTCATAGGGAATTTACTTAATATCATGGCTTTATCATTATCAGCCTTAATATCAAATTCATAACTTTGTGCCATTGCTCCAGTAGAATAGTCGGTCTGCCATCCATCAAGCAACTTATATGGTGCGTTTGTCGAACTATAATTAAAACCCGAATGTAAATGTATACCATTACCCGATGAAGTAGAATCTATTGATATCCTAACTATCTTAGCATCTGGTGTTGGTGAACCTTGAGCCCCATATGCTAATGATCTCACCAAATTAATTTTGTAAACTAACGATATGTTTGGTCTATCACATTGATTGACCATACTAGCTGGATCAAAGTGTATGCTTTGAGTAAATGTACAGTCTTTCTCTGGAATTTGACCAATTGCGGTAGTATCTAAATAAAAAGATTTATGAATCAAATCTTTACTATCATCATTAGTGGCTAGTAGAACCCTGTTACTTAGCGTGTTCGTGGCTATTTCATTTTTTATCTTATCTATGTAGGTTGGAATATCTTCCTGATTGGGTATGATTGTAAATTTGATAGACCCCTTATATAGACTCATTAGGAATAGATTACTATCTGGTACCATACCAAAAGCATGTTTAAAGGTATCTAATTGTTCTTTTGAAGCCCCAGTCATATCAACTTTATATATAGCTCGACCGGACAATAGTTCTTTTTCTATAAGCTCTAATTTATCGAAACTAAAGCTTTTAATATCAGCACTATCTAAATCTATACTTTTGATTTCAAGATTTGAATAGTTCTGAATATTGTTAGGTGTTATAGCATCTGCTATTGAAATTGTTGATGCTATTGCTATCGCTGGATATATGTATTTTCGTAGTTTCATGGCATTTCCCCAATTGTTTGAATATAAACTTGGCAAATAATTAGTATTATAGCCAACTGCGTTTTAGTTATATTCGTTGTCTACATTTGCAGCTTAACAAAAAGGTATTTTAAAAAACTAGTATATCTAGCAATATTCAGTGTATACTATTAATTTCAAAAAATCTTAATTTTTATAAGAAAATTTAATTCTATAAAAAACAAAAAAATCAAAGTGAATATTACGAACAAAATTAGATTTATTTGTTAGAATGACAGCATAAGATAATAAAGGTATTTAATTATGATAGAACTTATTGGAAATACTCCAATCATAAAACTAAAGCAGAATTCTAAACATAATTTATATGCAAAGTGCGAATGGATAAATCCAACAGGAAGTATAAAGGATAGAGTTGCAAAATATATTATTAAAGACTATATAAAAAACAATATTCTGAAAAAAAGTCAACCTATTGTAGAAGCAAGCTCAGGAAATATGGGAACATCCTTAGCAGCTATTGGCAAGCAACTAAACCACCCTGTACATATTACTTGTCCAGAAAAAACAGGGCAAATGAAAAGATCTATGATAGAAAGATTTGGAGCAAATTTAACTATTTGTAAAAATACAGTAGATGCACTTGATCCAGAATTTTATGTGAATAAAGCAAAAAAAATAGCCAATAAAATAGATGGAATCGTAATAAACCAATATGATAATCCACTAAATACTGAATGCCACTACAATACTACTGGTAAAGAGATCGTAGATCACTTTGTAAACATAGGGTTAGATATTGACTATTTTATTACAGTAGGTGGCTCTGGTGGCACTGTAACAGGATGTGCTAAAAGAATAAAAGAAACCTTTCCAAATGCAAAAGTAATTATGCCTGATCCGCATGGTTCTGTTTATTATGATTTATTTTATAATCACAAGGTAATAAATGAAAATATATATGGCTACAAAGTCGAAGGACCTGGTAACAATGTATTCTGCGAATCAATGGATTTATCATATATAGATGAAATCATACAATTTAGTGATAGTGATGCAATAAATGCATGTAAATCATTGGCAATAGAACAGGGCTTATACTGTGGTCATAGTAGTGGTGCAAACTATTTTATAGCCAATCAAATACTTAGTAGAATAAAAGACCAAGATGATAAAAATATAGTTATTTTACTGCTCGATAGCGGTATGAAGTATGATTTTGATAACTAGAGCTTTACAAATAACTTCTATACAATTTCGATTTTACTAAATATCTTTCTTAACATGAATTCTAATAAGAGTACGATCTGAAAAATAATAATCCCTATAACAATGCCAAGAGCTCTATATGAGCCATCATAAAAATCAAAATTCTCACTTATTGAAGGAAAACAAACAATCACTAAGGCTCTTGCAGCTTGTATACCAACATAGCCATACTTCTTATGTAGGAAATGGTAATACATAAAACAAGTGCAAGTAATAGTAAAAAGAAAGAATATTAAAATAGGAAAATAACTAGATATAGCAATTATTGAAATACCACATATAAGCCCAAGCAATGATCCCAAAAACTTATGCCAACCAGCAACTAATGACCCCTTTACCTCGGAGCTAATATTAGCAATTATAATAATGGTAATAACCATATTAATAGTACCACCAGGAACATTCATCACCTGCCAAAAAATAACAGCAATAAACATTGAGAGTGAAACTCTTATTGCATATGATGATGATGATTCATTAATAGAACATAGTTTTTCTGTAGGCAAATTCGTTTTTGGTAGTCTTAAAAAATAAAGCAATCCAATTATACATAACGCTCCTACGATATTTGAAAGTATTCTATACTCCACCAATGAATAGCCTAAATTTGGCTGAATCATAATAGCAGCGCCTATAAAATTGATATGAAGACCGACAAAAAGAAAGAAATATGTCTTACTAGTTCTTTTAGACAAATATAGAAAATATGACCCCAAAGAGAAAATCAACAGTATACCCAACCAATCTAAGTCAATCAATAACATAGCCAGTAGCATACCAATTAAAGAGCCTACTATAGTAGAAACGACTCTTCTCCACGTTTTATACATAGTAACAGTATAAGATAAGCCTACAGTAGCAAAAACAGTCGTTGCAGACCAAAAAGGTAAATCTATATAAAAAACATAAGATAATATTAGTGCTACTACAGAGGCTAGAGAAATAGCAAAAGATATAATCAATACTCTTAATGAATGCTCATCAGGTATAATAGAGTGGAAATACTTATATCCAAACATGAGCATCAACACCTATCTTAAAGTCTGGTGATGGTTCAGATGTAACTTCTATAATTACTGGGAACCTATAATCTAATCTAACCCAGTCTAGATTTCTTGGTATATTATATAAAGAAGAGAATTTTTCATATTGTGGTCTACTAATTCCATTTTCAATTACAACAATTTTGCCTTTGAAAAATTTGAAACCAGTGGCGCTAGTTGTAAATTTGACAGTGTCTCCAACTTTTATGAACCTAAGATTACTTTCTTTAATGTCAGATATTACAAACCACTTACTAGTATCTATAATCGAGAAAAGTTCTTGACCACGCTTAATATGATCGCCCTTATTTAAATGCATATTAGTAATATATCCAGCAATAGGCGCTCTAACTGTACACTGACCAATAGAATAATTATACTTATCAATTTCGTTTTTAAGAACTGATGCTTTTGATGTGAGATTTTTTATTCTTATATTTAAATTCTCTAAATATTGTTCCTGATTAATTTCTTCAGACTGTAAATGTAGTAATTTTTGATTTTCTAGGTTAGATACTTTATATGAAGTAGCACCTGCTTTTGATAGCTGAACATATTTATCATAAATTTGTTGCTGTAGTTTTAGCTCTTCTATCTTAATTATCTTTTGCTTTTCTGCTAAATTTAATTGTTCTTTAGTATCATTAATTTCTACCAAAATCGTCATATTTAGCTTTAGTAATATTGAGGCTTTTGACCATATATGTACAGTCTTGCTTAAATAAGATTTGGCCTTTTTTTACATACTCTCCTCTTTTTATAAATATATCCTCTATCTGCCCGTTTTCTAAAGTATTAACCCTAGCGTAGTTAGCATATAAATATGAATCCCTATTAAATTTTACATCAAAATAAAAAAACAATAAGAAAACAAATAACACCAATAAAAAAATAATAAAAGCGAGTATATATTTAGATATTTTCATAATTGTAACAATATTAATAATAAGAAATTAATTAATTATACACCAAAAAAAAATAATTGACTCTAACAGTATTAACAATAAATAGTCAAAAAAAAACCCCTACATTGAATAATGCTAAGGCTTTTGATGTTGCCTATACTATATTGCTAGATTGTATTCTTAAAGTTTTTAGATAGCTTCTTCTGGCACTCAATCAAGATAAATGTAAACAAACCAACTACTAAAATCCTCACCCACATTACAAAAGATATTGGACTTGTTTCAAAAGCTACATTCATGAAAGGTAAATAAATAAAACACAACTGTAAAATCATCATGATAAAAATACCTACCCAAATGTATTTATTGCTAAAAACACCTATTTCAAATAAGCCTTTATCTAGAGATCTACTATTGAGTAAGTACATTGCTTCGACAACCACAAAAACTGTAGTAGCTACTGTCCTTGCCTCTTCTATTGTTGCTTGATTAATAAACAACTCATACCAAAATAGAGAAAATGCCGAAATAACCAATATTAACCCAACTAGGATTGTCTTGAATATTAATGATTTATTGAATATAGCAATATTTGGGTCGTTTGGTTTTCTAGACATAATATCATATTCTTTAGGCTCAAAAGCAAGCATTAAACCTAAAAAGATAGCTGTTGTCATATTAATCCACAATATTTGAATAGGAGTAACGGGCAGAGTTACTCCTAATAAAATTGCAATTAGTATAATCAAACCTTCTCCTACATTAGTAGGTAAGGTCCAAGCTATAAATTTTGTTATATTATCAAATATCCCTCGTCCCTCATTCACGGCAGCTTCAATCGTTGCAAAATTATCATCAATTAAGATCATATCAGCAGCATCTTTAGAAACTTCTGTTCCTGTAATACCCATTGCTATGCCTATATCAGCTCTTTTAAGTGCTGGTGCATCATTAACTCCATCTCCTGTCATAGCAACAATGTTGTTTTGCCTTTGTAATATCTCCACAATTCTCAATTTCTGAGCAGGAGTAGCTCTCGCAAAAACATTAGTACAGTTAAGCTCAGAGGCTAAGGAATTATCATCTAACTTATCTAAATCATCTCCACATAAAACTTTACTATGAGCTTCATCAACTATACCTAATTGTTTTGCTATTGCCTCTGCAGTTAGCATATGATCGCCTGTTATCATTTTAACAACTATCCCAGCAGAGTGACAGTTCTTGATAGATTCAATCACTTCAGATCTAGGAGGATCTATAATCCCTTGAAAACCTACAAAAACAAAACCATCTTTCATATCACAATCTAAAATAGTCTCATTAAAAGTATCTTTATACGCAAATGTTAAAACTCTCATTCCTTGAGATGATACTTCTTTATATGCACTTAATAGTTTATCTTTGTTTAACTCTTCTAAAGCGCCATCTTGGTTTAAGAACTTATCACTTTTTGAAAGTAATCTTTCCAAAGCTCCTTTGATATAAATTCTATTCAAACCATTATCTTGCCTATATAATGTTGCCATATATTGTTTTTCTGAATCAAATGGCAAAGTATCTAACTTATAGCTATCTCTAATAATTTTCTTATAATTCAAGTTGGCCTTGATAGCTGATAAATATAAACAAATCTCTGTAGGATCTCCTTCATAAACTGGACTTTCTTGCTCAAACTCATACCAACTGTCATTACACAAAACTCCATTGATTAAACATTGTTTTAAGGCTCTATCATTATTAATATCAAAATTTGCACTCTCTTTTATAATAGATCCTTGAGGATGATAACCTTGGCCACTTACATCGTAAAACCCAGCACTAGTCCAAATCTTTTTAACTGTCATCTGATTTTGTCTTAATGTTCCAGTTTTATCAGAACATATAACCGTAGAACTACCTAAAGTTTCAACAACTGAAAGTTTTCTAACAATAGCGTTTCTTTTTGCCATCCTAGCAACTCCTATTGCTAGAGTTGCTGTAATAGCTGCTGGAAGACCCTCAGGTATTGTACTAACAGCTAATGCAACTACTGCTTTTAGCATATAGAGAATACTTTCTCCTCTATATACTCCTATTACAAAAGTTAAAAAAGCTAATCCTAATATCAAATACAAAAGATATTGACTGAATTTATTTATTTTTTTAACTAGTGGCGTTTTAATAACCGTAGTAGATTCTAATAATTTTGAAATTTTACCAATTTCTGTTTGCATTGCAGTTGCAACAACAATCCCCTTACCACTCCCATTTGTAACAAATGTTGAGGCATATACCATATTAACTCTTTCAGATAAAATAGTCTTATGGGACAAATCCACTATTTGCTTTAATACTGGCACAGATTCACCAGTAAGTGATGCCTCTTCTACTTTTAGATGATTTAACTCATAAAAACGTATATCTGCAGGAATTTTATCGCCAGCTTTTATATATACTATATCTCCTGGCACTATATCTTCATTTAGAATTCTATGTTTTTTACGATCTCGCAATACTACGGCTTCTGTTTTAACAACTTCTGATAAAATCTCTAAGGCATTTACAGCCTTAACTTCTTGTATAAATCCAACTATAGAATTTATTAAAACAACTCCAAATATAACTGCAGAATCAACATATTCTTTCATAACAAGAGTCATCAAAGATGCTAATATTAAAATATATACTAAAGACTGATTAAACTGTTTTATAAAAATTAACCATTTTGGTTCAGACTTTTTCATAGAAATTTTATTATTGCCATAAATACTCTGTCTTATAGAGACTTCATTAATATCTAATCCTTTCCTCGTGTCTGTTTTAAGTTCCTCTACAATTTTACTAATATTTTTTGAATACGCATCAATCATAATTACCACAAATTTCATAGATATACCTAAAAACAAATACAAACGAACACTATCATTATATAGTTAAACTAATTATATACTCACAATAATTGTCTTTTAAAAGCAGTTTATTTTTAAGATAACTTTTGATATAAATATAACTAAGCTACAGGATAAATCATATCATAAAAAGTGTAAGTCTAGAAACGAAAAAAGCCCCATTAGAGCTAACTAACAGGGTTTTTAATATTGCTTATCACGATAAGTCTTTTGATCTTGAAAAAGATGGCGATTACCTACTTTCACCTAGCGAATGCTAGACTATCATCGGCGTGTTATAGTTTCACTTCTGAGTTCGGAATGGGATCAGGTGGTACCTACAAGCTATCATCGCCAAAACCGTAATTGGTTTTGTCTTATAAAGATATTTAACAATTTAGCATAGAAATAGACTTAAGTCTCTCGGATCATTAGTACTGGTAAGCTTCATACATTGCTGTACTTCCACATCCAGCCTATCAACGTCGTAGTCTCCAACGTTCCTTACAGGTCTAAGACCTGGGATAT
>RQTK01002209.1:7500-12105 GCA_003991915.1 Elysia chlorotica | reverse complement strand
TAACAATGACTAACATGGCTAGAGTTAATTACTGAACCGCTCTCGCGGATCTCTTCTAGTATTATTAGACAAAACTGGTTGGTAAGAAAAACACAGTAAAATAAAAGAGAGATTCGTGTGTTAAAAGTAAATCAATATAAAAACAAACAAACAAGCAAAATAAATAAATCATGAAAAAACATACACACACACACACCCACACACACACACACACACACACACAAATCACCTCTTGCTTTCATCAATAATATTAACAAGAAATTGTATTCTATTTTAGAAAGGAGTTTGCCATGCAACACTTTAGTTCCCGTGGAAGATTAATTGTATGATTTTTTAGAAGCACCTTTTGGAAAAAATGTAATAATCTTGTTGTAAAAATAAATAAATCATTTTTTTGTTGTTAGATTATTTCTCACAAAAGAGAAATCACGAAGTGCGCCATTTATACGGGAGTATTTTTTGTTCTAGAGTTAATAAAAACTACTTCGGGCTATGTTTTGCAGTTTTCTCAACTTTTGTATTTTTTTAAAATGTGAACTTCATAAATAATTTTATGTTGATTTACACCTCCACACGTTAAATAAACAGAGGCACTATCATGAACACATAACAAATGCTGGTTTCCTTTTTTTTTTCTTCTTTCATATCATAGTTCCGAGCGCCTAGATCTAACCGACGCTGCTTCAAAGATTTTTGCACTAAGTTGAACTCTCAACCTCATCAAAATAATAATCTAGCAGGGACACCATTATAGTGATTAGTACCAAACTGGTCACACTAAACTGTCCATCAGTTAATGGCTTTTCACTTTTCCCTGATAGCTCACCTCTTTGAAATGATAATTATTTCCGGTTTCGGTACGCCTGTGTCTCTCACTATGTCCTTGTTCTTTCTTTTTTCTTCCTCTGTCTCTCTCTCTCTCTTTCACACTCTCTCTCGTAGTCTCTGTTGGTCTCTATATCTATCTCTCTGTCTTTCACTCTCTCTCTCTATCTCTCTTTCTCTCACTCTCTCTGTTCGTCTCTATATCTGTCTCCCTGTCTTTCTCTCACTCTATCTCTATATCTATCTTTCTCTATCTCCTCTGTTCTCTTTATATCCCTGTCTTTCTCTATCTTTTCTCTCTTTCTCTCTTTCTCTCAATTTACTTCTCCTTTTGTTTCTCTTTCTGTGCCATTAGCTATATACCTTGTTCTGTCTGTCTGTTCGCCTGTCTGTCTCTGTCTTAGGTTCTACACTTATGTGTGTCTGTCTCTATAAGTTTCTCTCTCTCACTCTCTCTCTCTCTCTCTCTCTCTCTCTCTCTTTCTATCTCGCTCTGTGCCCCATCTCGAACGTTGTGTTATATAAAAAGATGTCATTCGACCACTGTCTCTTTCTCTCTCTCTCTCTCTCTCTCTCTCTCTCTCTCCATTTCTCTCTCTCTGTCACACACTTTTTCTTTTCCTCTTCCGGCCCCAAAACGAACCTTGCGCTGTTGATCGACCACTTGTGTGTATAATGTGTACTTAAGCATACGTGTGTGTGTGTGTGTGTGTGTGTGTGTGTGTGCGTTTGTAATGGCGACGTTAACCGGACAATTTCATGTTTACACACCAACGTTATCCGGACAGGCGACGTTATCTGGACGTCCGGATAATGTTCTGACCGAATTTTCGTGTTTCCCGCCCTAAATTTGACCTAGTGACCTTGGTCTGGTGAAATTTTCCAAAATTCAGGCAAGGTCCGAAAGACGTCGCATTTTGATATAGATTCACACACTCTGAATACACACCGCGAGTGTGTTTCGTTTTCTGCCGAGTCCGGTTAACTGCTGTGAAAATGGATGTTCGGACGAGTCCTGTTTATGCGGTAAAATTTTTATTTTTTGTGTATGCATGCATTTCTATTTCTAGGAGTTGGAATGCTGTTTATATCGCCACCCCAGTTTTTTTTTTTAATGTCTTATCTACCCACATCAGCGTTTTGAGAAAATCGCGTTTAAAGAATTTGATATCTGCCAAAAAAATATAAAAACCGTCTTCTTTAATTTCATATGATAATTAGGGGATACAACAGAATTTTTCTGAGTCTATTTAAGATAAATTTGGTGGCATCTCACAAAAGAAATAGAAATAGACAACGAAGAAGAAGAAGAAGAAGAAGAAGAAGAAGAAGAAGAAGAAGAAGAAGAAGAAGAAGAAGAAGAAGAAGAAGAAGAAGAAGAAGAAGAAGAAGAAGAAGAAGAAGAAGAAGAAGAAGAAGAAGAAGAAGAAGAAGAAGAAGAAGAAGAAGAAGAAGACATGTTGTTGTTGTTGTTGTTATTATTATTATTATTATTATTATTATTATTATTATTATTATTATTATTATTATTATTTCATTCGATTTGTAATGAGGTGCTTGCATCACGTCAATGTATTCTTGCGGGATAATTGTAATTCATCAGGCGTTTTGCGTGAATATACGAGCAGTCATATTATGTCCTATTATTCCACTTAGGTGTTAGTAATTTGTGTCTCTCATTGCATGGTATTTCTGTCCTCCGACCAATTTTATTATATCTTTTTTCCTTCGATCATAACTGTGGTCCCTAATAACTTTTTCGTTCTACCGAGCATCGGCTTCCGACGGACAAGGTTTCTGGTTCGAGCCCTGGCGATTTTGCTCCCTACTTGTTGGGTCGGTGTCAGTTTAATGTGACCATCTGAGACAGGATTTATGGTATCCTCGCCCGTTCTTGTATGTGGCAGCGCATAGAATAGTCAGTTGTTAGTCTTGGGACCCGTCCACAATATAATGCATATAGTGATGTTGTTGGAGGGTCGAGGTTAAACCAAATCAACTACAGTTATCGTCTTATTTTTGTCAATATTGTCCTTCTAGTCTCTCTCTCTCTCTCTCTCTCCTCTCTCTCACCCTCTCTATCTCTGTCTCTCTCTCTCTCTCTCTCTCTCTCTCTCTCTCTCTTTCCTCCACCGCCCTTTTCTCTCTCCTCCTTTTCTCCCTCTTCATGTACTCTCTAGGTACATTGTCTTTCTCTCCAAGCGATTGTCATCACTCGTCAGTGGGTTTTTCCGTCTTTTCACTTTAGCATTCAATACTGTATTGTTCTCAAAGACTAACACTAATTGTGAGACACAATGGATGATCACAAGATTGTTGTAACAACCTGATACATGCCATATAACATAATGAAGGCCATATCACTACTCTGCATCCCCCTTGACTATAATTTTAAATGGCAAAACTAAACGACGGGAAATTGAAATCATTTTTATTTTTTTTTGTATTACTTGTATAGTGCAAGATACTTTAATATACGAAAGTCAGGCTTTACATGTATTTAAACCATAATTGTAAAAAAATAAATAAATAAAGGGTCACATTTAAATTTCATTGCAATATCTGCAGTATCTGTGAGCTTAAAGATCTGTACACAATAAGCAATTATAAAGCTGCAGAACTATGGTAAGCAACGTTTTATATACCACGCCTGACAACCATAAAACAATATTATCAAATACTTCAAATTGGAACTGTGTGGATCTCTGAGTAGACTTTGATATTATTACCAATTCTTTCGACCATGCAACCAAACAAAAACCAAAAACCAAAACAATAACAAAAGCAACGAAAAACAAACAAAAAATAAGGTTTAAGCGTGCAAGATTTAAACTATTAGAGAGAAGAGAGAGGGGCGGGGGAGGGATGCTAGAAAGATGAGAGAAATAGAGAGAGAGAGAGAGAGAGAGAGAGAGAGAGAGAGAGAGAGAGAGAGAGAGAGAGAGAGAGAAGAGAAAGAGAGAGAGAGAGAGAGAGAGAGAGAGAGAGAGAGAGAGAGAGGAACGAAGAGAAAGAGAATGATAGAGGGGGAGGGAAGGAAGGGAAAGAGAGACAAAGACAGGTAGAAAAAGATAGAAACAGATAAAGAGACAGTAGTAAAGATATACAGACAGAGTATACAGAAACAAGCAAGGCAGATAGTTAGACAGAAAAACAATAGGAAGGATTGTATCAAGTAAGACAGAAAAACAATAGGAAGGATTGTATCATAATTATATGACAGAAGGTAGATACAACGTGCAATAGGTTCAATGTCTTCTAAATTTCCTTTACAACCGAAATCACTGAGAAATTTTTATTGTCTGTATGTAACCATGTTGGTTTGTGTTTGTGTGCGTGTGTGTGTGTCTGTGTGTGTGTCTGTGTGTGTGTCTGTGTGTGTTTGTAGGATATAACATGACACTTATCGTTATCTGGACGTCCGGATAATGTTCTGACCAAATTTTCGTGTTTCCCGCCCTAAAATTGACCTAGTGACCTTGGTTTGGTGAAATTTTCCAAAATTCAGGCAAGGTCCGAAAGACGTCGCATTTTGATATAGATTCACACACTCTGAATACACACCGCGAGTGTGTTTCGTTTTCTGAAGAGTCCGGTTAACTGCTGTGAAAATAGATGTTCGGACGAGTCCTGTTTATGCGGTAAGATACATAGTATTTGTGTATACATGCATTTCTATTTATAAAAGTTGGAATAATGTTTATATCGCCACACCAGTTTTTTTAAAAAATGTCTTATCTACCCACATCAGCGTTTTGAGAAAATCGCGTTAAAGAATTT
>RQTK01002206.1:0-12159 GCA_003991915.1 Elysia chlorotica | reverse complement strand
AATGTGGTTGGACAGTGTGACATATTGTTCCATCGCGCTTTCCAGTTTTCTCTTATAAATTTATGTTCAATTGGCTTTGCATCTGATGTCAGTATCTGCACCTGAGTAGGTTCAAGTTCGAGCCCTATTTTGCCAAACTCGTCTGCCATTCATTTCCTTCAATTCCAACATGGTTGAATATCCAGCAGAGAGCAATTTTCTTTTTCTGTAGTTCATGGATTTTTTCAATATTTAATATTTAAGATTTCGAAGTTTTCAAGTTGCCTCCCCCACCGCTTTCACCGGAGAAAATGAGTCAGAGAGGGTTAAAATTTTGTTCTTTTCTCGAGGTTGAGATAATGTCGAGTCCATGCACAGGGCCACTACCTCCGCAGTAAATATTGACACCTTCACACTCACCACGCAGCATTTATCTGCTGAGGAGCAGGCAGATCCGACACAGGTTTCATTTATTTAGACCTGTCAATGAAAAGCAGATAATGATTGGAATGATTTTCTATGATTTGTTCAAACTTTCTTCGGAGGAGTTTTGTCCTTGAGAGCTGCCAGGTCAAGGATGCTTCCTGGTCTTTCCAGCGTCCAGGAGAAGATTTCAGAAAATTTGTCTTCTTCAAAGGGGTTAGTATCTCAGTCGATTTCAAGGAGCTGCTGAACACGAAGTCCAAAGAGGGGAATCACGATCGGTGATGACTGGAATTATTCTACAAAACTTGGGTGGAAAAACAGGGCAAGGTTTTAGATTGACTGCATATTGCAAGGATAGTTTGTCTCTTCTCTCTGACAAGGATGATTCCTCTGCAGCTACGTAAAGGCTTTCTACCGGGGTGGTACGAAAGGCTCTGAGACTAAGACGCAGCCCTTAGTGGTGTATATCGTCTAGTAGTTTTATATAAGAATTAAGATGGTCTGCCAGAGCCATACACTATGATGCCGTAATTGAGTTTAGATTGTATCAGACAGCGATAGAGGTAAAGGAGGAACTCTCTATCTGCACCCCTGTCCCAGATAAAGGTTTAATAAGATTTAGTGCTTTTCGACACTATTTCTTCAGATATTTCAGGTGGGGGATAAAGCAGAGTTTTTTGTCAAAGAAAACGCCTTAAATTTTTGCTTCTTCTACTGGAATTCTTTGACCGCAGCCAATGTAGAGATCGGGATCCCTGCAAATTTTCTTATCATTTCAAAAATAAACTGCTATTGTTTTCTGAGAGGAGAATTTGAAGATGTTTGTGTCTGTCCATAACTGAGGAGCTTTGAGCTGCAATTGGAGTTGCTACTCTATGGTTGGATGAATAGGCTCTGTAGCAGACGACAAAATCGTCTAATATACGCATTGTCATGACCAGAGTTAGAAGCAAAATTCGCCCCGAAATAGCAGAATCCCAATTTGGTTTTGAACCCGTCAAAGGAACGCGAAACGCTATCTTCACACTCTCAATGCTGATGAAAAGAGCTGTTGAAGTCCAACACGATGTCTACCTCTGTTTCATCGATTATTCAAAAGCTTTTGACAAGGTGAGACACTTGGAATTATTCAAGATACTAGATCATCTGAACATTGATGGCAAAGACCTCAGAATCCTCAGGAATCTGTACTGGAAACAAGTGGCTGCAATACGCATCAACAGGGATACACCGATTTCACTGAAATCAAGAGAGGTGTGAGACAAGGCTGTGTACTGTCCCCCGATCTTTTCAACCTATATAGCGAGGTAATCCTACGCAATATCACCGAGAAGAGGTCTTGCACCTGCACGGGACAGATAGGTCACTGTTGCAAATGATAAGAAAGAGACAAATGGAATTTCTCGGCCATATAAATAGACACGACGGTCTGGAAAAACTAATGCTGCACGGGAAAGTGGAAGGAAAACGTGCTCGAGGTCGACAACGACAGACTTTCATTTACAGTCTGTCTCGATTCATAAACTCATCGAACAAGAATCTGTCTAAGCTGGATATATTCAGACGGACTGAAGACAGAGAGGCTTGGAAATCCCTGACACCTGAATGAAGTTATCAGTACGACATCCTGTATCAGTCGGTTTCTTACATTTTCATGGGTGCAAGCAGGCTGAGTCAGTTTGGCCTGCAAGCAGAGGTCTGAACTCAACATTGGCCTGCAGAATGTACCCGTAACGAGGTTTTCCGCCACCCCACATTGAAACTAAGGTTTTGTTCATAAATACCTTAATTTTTAAAACCATTCTTCGGACTCTACTTTTCCTTGTCATGTGGTTTTATTATCATTTTTTGTATTTCAATAACTAAATCAGGTAAACAATGCATGAAATAAACTCTTTCTATTGTATGGATAATTACCACTAGAACAAATTATTCATAGCATAAGTAGTTTACTCTTTGTCTTAGCCTGCAGTATGGTCATCTATAAACTAGTTTTGAATGTACAATCAATCAATAATTTCTTAGAAGTAGTAGTAGTAGTAGTAGTAGTAGTAGTAGTAGTAGTAGTAGTAGTAGTGGTGTTGGTGGTGGTGGGAGTAGTAGTCGTGGTTGTCGTCGTCGTCGTCGTCGTCGTAGTAGTAGTAGTAGTAGTAGTAGTAGTAGTAGTAGTAGTAGTAGTAGTGGCGGTTATAGCAGCAGCAGATTTAGAGGTAACAATAGTAGCATTGCTATTGCACGCTCGTGTAAATTTTAATACTAAAACTAAAACGCCAGCCTTAATTCAACGTGTCTGGACAAGATGTATAACATAATTATCTAGATAGCGTAGACGAGTGCACTGCTTAAAAACCTAAGTCTAATCCAAGATGTAGTGTATTTAAAGTCATCTGAACTATGCCGGTTGTTCGTATAATGCTAAAAGTATAGATCTACTAGAACCAAATTTCTGGTCTGAATTAGATCTACATAACTTAAGGCATGTAAAAGAACACTAGAGTCGTAGAGCACATGATTCGTGTCATAGTGGACAATGTCAAGGACATATAAGAACAATAAGGTTCATTAGTTGAAAATGAAGACAGGAGCCGAGGGCTGAATGGAAAGATTGGGAGATCAACATAGTTCGGACAAATAAACGACAAATTAGATCTAATTTAGAGCCTTTGTTTGTAAAAGTAGATTCGTGCACGGGATTCACGAAAAACTAACGAGGGTTGAGCGCTAAAATGGGTAGATCGATCTTCGGACGAATAAACGATAAATTAGATCTACGCCCCTTGTTTGTAATTGTAAACGCACATAGGAACACATGATAGCAGAAAGACCTATTCCGTGGTCAGCACAAAGTAGACTAAGATCAAAGTCAATCAGAAGCATTATAATATGTACTTGGTGAAAATTGCGATGGTCGAGGACTCGATGTGAAGATTCAGGGATGGGTACTATTATTTTGAGTTTTGGACATATAATAAACGATAAAAAAACGCATTGTGGTCGATCGATCGATTGTTTGCCAAAGTTTCATTTATTGAATTATTTTGGATGAAGAGAGAGAGAGAGAGAGAGAGGGAGGGAATAAGAGTGTGTGTAAGAGAAATGGAGATGGAAAGGGCCTGAGAGAAAGAGGTTGAGGTAGGGAGTATCAGAAGAGAAGCATTGGAATTGGAGAAATGGCCTCAGAGGAAGAGATAAGAGCAAAAACAATGGAACAATTTATAATAGGTATTTTGCCCATAGGTGGAGAGAAGAGAAGAACGAGGGTAGGACTCAGACAGTAAAGGAATAAAAGAAGTGACCAAAGAGAAAGAGAACAAAAAGAGTCAAGACCCTTAAGAGAGAGTGTATGCATAATATGAGATTTTCCTACCTCTAACTTCTTCAAGTATTGTAAATATCTGTACTGGATATGTGCTTAAGAAATATGATACAATACACTCCCTAACTTTAAAGGACTCTCTTTATGTGAAATTCAATTTAATTTTTGCCTTTGATCTTGATATTACGACTGCACAAGTACAACAAGATGGATTGGGGAGTCCATGGTGATGAGAGTTGAGGAGTTAAACATAATTTTCGCTATCAAAAGCTTTATTGGATTCAATGATAATAACACCCTTAATAATTTATGCTTCTTTGTAAACTCCTGAACCTCTATATCAAGATCTGGAAGACGCATATCACCTGTACCTATACCAGATCCATATCCAGCCTGCTCCTCCTGCGGCTCCTGTTCTTTTTTAAATTTTGTTGGTATGGCTGATCAGTGCTACTGATCTGTAGTTGTTGCAGTCTTTCTTGTTGCCACTTTTGTGTACTGTTCTTTCCAGTCTTTTGACCATTCACATATATTATAAATTTGCATCAATCTAAAAATTGCTTGAATGGCTTTGTGGCGATGTTATATAGTCTGGTGATTTGCCATTTTATAGTTACTTGATCATGTTTTCTGATTTGTGCCACAAAGATTCCAGCTCTTAGTACATTTGTGTATTTCACTTTATCCATGTGACATTGTTAATATTCAAATCAATTTTCACTATCTTCTTCACATCAAGCCATTTTTTTATCTCCCCATTCTGTAATTAATCTTCCATCACCATCATTTAATGTTTTTGCTTTGGCTGGAAAGGTGGGGGGCAAACTGGCGGTGGTCTCCCAGTCAGGAGATCTCTGGTTTGAACCAAAATCAGGGAAAAATGTGCTCCATTTCAACCTCTACTGGTTGAGTCAGTGTTAGTATAATGTGATAGTCTGAGACAGGAGTTAGAGTATCTCTGCAATGGCTCAGTGTGGCGATGTTAAGTTGGGACCCTCTACAACATAGACTATATAGTGCTGATGCTGGATGCTAAGCAACAAACTGAAACTCAAAACTGGTTTGAAAGGTTTTCTTATAACGATTTTAATGTGGTTGAACATATCTTTGAACTTATTGTATTTGTCAAACTTAGTCGGTGTCTGTGATATAATTATCCGGTCCATTCCTTGATGGCCATGTATACTACTTTACGAGACCAGTCCTCAATTTTCCCCTATATATATGCTAGGCTTCTAATAATAATTTTGGAAGCCTTGCCTATATGGGCAAGGAGCTCCACAATGATGACACATCTCCTGGAATTTATCCCATTCCATTGACACAAATAGAACTTTTGTCAATGATGTGCGATTCACAAGCTCTGTGGCTACCCTGAATTTTCACAGATCCAATAACACAAAAGAGATAATCCTACGAAAAAAAACAAACAAACAGAGAAAAGGAGGCACTTACCATCAAACCACCATCCGTGCAGCGCCCGACGCACCTTGCCTGAGGTTTCACAGTCAGAGCACTTAAGATAAACACATCCCTCCCTAGAGTCAACGTCAACATAGATGTGAAGGATATTCCCTATGTGCTTACACTTCTCCAATATGGCATCAGTGACGCTCTCCTCCCAGCCGTCCTCGCTCTCCCTGCAGTTGCAGAAAGTGATCAAAATAAGTCCAGTTTCATAGAATAAGAAAAGATCATTACCACTACTCTAAACCTTGTGCTTACTTTTAATTCTTTTTTTAAATGTTTAATGAAGCCAAGAAAGAAAAAACAAAACAAAACATGAAGAACAAACAAAAACCCCAATCAAAAAACAAATATATTAACAAAAAAAGCCTAGACTGAGAAATCCGGATAAAAAGGGCATTGTGTATCTTTTTAAAACTATATGAAGTTCCAGATATGATGTTTCGTTGAAGTTTCTTGAGAGCTAAAGAAACTGCTGGATCTCTTTGAGCGATTTTTCTATTAATGAAAGTTCTTGATAAGGCGCAAATATTTTGAAACTAGATGGATACCTATATAGGAAAATTTGCTTAAATGTACCCTGAAATATTAGATCTAAATCAAGCTTTTAACTATCAGCCCTCACATGCGCGCACACTCACACATAACTTTTTTTGCCACATTTTGTCTATGCTCCCAAGATGATTGCTGCTACCACATTGTATATGTACAACTTCTAAAAAAACTAGATAAGTTATTTGATGTAATTTTAGAAACAACTGATACAGTCATATTCTTTCGTCAATATTTTCTGGTCACTGCAGAATCGTTAACCTAAATTTTGTGAGAACCATCGATGGCTACTCAATGCTATTTTTGAAACTAAAGGAATAAATAGCCAGATTGTATGTACAAGGTCTTTGGAAACTGAATACGATTCTTTGATAAAATATCACCAAATGGTACCATTTAATGAAATTATTGAAAAAAAAAAGCTATCTTGGTGAAATACATGCATGGAAATGTTAAAATTATTGGGTCACTAATAGTACCTGGCAAGCTAAATAAGGTTCATGGTGACCATAAATTATCAGGGATGAGAATTGAACAATCCTTTTTTGACTTAAAATTTTGTTAAGGTGTAGATGGAAAGAATTTTTAAGAGGGCTCTGATGACATACCCCTATTAGAGTGCTAATTATTCTTCCTGTGCATGCTCAAACTACAGAAATCAGGAAATCAAATTATCTCATGTAACATATCTACAAGTGTCCCTTCATTTTTTTCCTGCTTCCTGAAGGAAAAAGAAAATGAGCACTTTCCTTAATCTTTTTAGAGTCAAATATGACCAATATCAATTATTCCATTGGACTACAATATCAAGCTTATACTGTAACTCTTTTAATTGAATTTATCCACAAGAGTCTTGATAGACTGCTAAAATGATAACAGAAAAAAGAAAGCAGGACCATGTAACATTTCGGTTACCTGTAAAATCATGCATTGAATATAAGAAATATATTCTTCATTACAGCTATCTCAATGGAATTGCCACATACAATCTCTTCTTTCCTTTTTAATACCATCACAATCCCTTCTTTCGAGAGGGGTAAAAAACTACCATAATTTAGTTGAGGAATGTCTAGATTATTCTCACCATCAACATCTAAAGCTTCAGTAAAGTAGAAACTTGCAAAAACGAAGCCTGATTAATTGAATTTTATTAAACCGAATAGGCAATAGAATATATTTTAATTTCTCTTTGGCTCTGTTAGCATTAGACTCATAATTCAAAGTCTAATGGTTACTAGTTTGATTCTTTTATTTCAAAGATGGCACCACCAACAGGCATTGCAGAACTAATATCTGTCAAGCAGCATTCAAAGCTAACCTTCATTTTTTGTTACCTATTAACTTTAAAAAGTGATATCTTAAGTCCTGATTAAGATACTCTAATGAACAAAATTCATTTTGCTGTAAAATGAATGGGGAAACCAGTGCTGTCAAAAACAAAATTGTTCAATATAACTCTTAAGTCTTATCTTACAAGTTAGTTTGGTTGAAGTTTTCAGAGTCCTTGCTCAGGTTAGTTTTATACAAAAGTCTATGTTACATTAAGTTTATTTTAATATCAGCTGTTACTTTATATATAGGTGGTCTCTGTCTCAAACCATATAACCCAAAACGCTCTTTTGCCTTAAATTATTCCACAAAATCTTACTACATCATGTCTTAAAAAATATCGATTGTGAATTATATCATAAAAATATATACAGGATTACAGGTTTAATGTTTTCAAGCCACTTTAATAAACATCCAGTTTTTTCACACTTTTGTGGAATTTCTCTTTTTGGAGTACGATGGTTTGTCGGATACTTTTCTTTTCTTTTTCCTCTATATTTTTTGTTTTGTTTTGTACAGGTGTCTTTGGGAACAGATGTTATCCCTTACTCATTAGATGGGGACAGCGACTATAAGCCAGGTATAAAATAGACACATCTTTTACCTAACAGTTATACTTTTCTGTGCTAATTGATTATTCAGTCAAAGTTGAAGTTTGAGAAACTCAAATTGATGTAAAAAAGAATTTTTCAGAAGTAGCAAATGCATTCTTGGATTGATATTTAATTTTTAAAATTTATTCTGCACCCTTATCCTCTGCCCATACATTTGGAGCCTGCTTGGTGTATCTACACACTGTATTACTGAACACATCTCCTGCATTACTTGGGTCGTATGTTGTGTGCATGCATGGCATATCATCACAATGATGACACATCTCCTGGAATTAGTCCCATTCCATTGACACAAATAGAACTTTTGTCAATGATGTGCGATTCACAAGCTCTGTGGCTACCCTGAATTTTCACAGATCCAATAACACAAAAGAGATAATCCTACGAAAAAAAACAAACAAACAGAGAAAAGGAGGCACTTACCATCAAACCACCATCCGTGCAGCGCCCGACGCACCTTGCCTGAGGTTTCACAGTCAGAGCACTTAAGATAAACACATCCCTCCCTAGAGTCAACGTCAACATAGATGTGAAGGATATTCCCTATGTGCTTACACTTCTCCAATATGGCATCAGTGACGCTCTCCTCCCAGCCGTCCTCGCTCTCCCTGCACAGGTTCAGATTTCTTTCCTGGTAAGAAAGCACAGTCAACCAGAATGTGACTAATTGACAATTGCAGGTTTGACGCTGCAGAGTCTCTTCACCTCTTAATGAGAAGACGTGAGTGCGATGAGAATGTCTAAGTCGAACTCAATCAAGTACCACCTGGTTTTGTCGTCTAGCCTGAGAGTGAGATTCTCCTACCCAGTGACCTAAATGTGGTTGGACAGTGTGACATATTGTTCCATAGCGCTTTCCAGTTTTCTCTTATAAATTTATGTTCAATTGGCTTTGCATCTGATGTCAGTATCTGCACCTGAGTAGGTTCAAGTTCGAGCCCTATTTTGCCAAACTCGTCTGCCATTCATTTCCTTCAATTCCAACATGGTTGAATATCCAGCAGAGAGCAATTTTCTTTTTCTGTAGTTCAAAATTTGAAACCGTTTGTGTCTGCACATTTCTGAAGAGCGTTGAGCTGCAATTGGAGTTGCCGCTCTATGGTTGAAATTGAAGACGCTCTGTAGCAGACGACAAAATCGTCTACGTATAACAAACAGTTTACATAATATTTTAAAAAGTCTGAGTTATTGAATTAATTTGTATGCCAAAAAGAATTGGTGAGAGAACGCTGCTCTGTGGAACTCCCCCTGCTTCTGATCGAAAGAGTCAGACCGAGAGGATCCAATCTTTACTTGAAACTGTCGATTAGCTGTGAAATTTTTAATAGGGGTAGGTTGTCCTCGAATCTCTTATTTTTAAGGTTTTTAAGTATGCCATACTTCCAGGTTGTGTCATAGGCTTTTTCAAAGTCAAAGAAGACGGCGACCGTGTGTTGATTATTGATAAAACTTCTCTAATAAATTAATGTTTCAAGGCGGATCAAATGTAGTACATCTTTTTGCTCTAAATTTACACTGGAAGTTGGATAAGAGATTATTAACTTCTAAATGCCAAGATAGTCGTTTGGCTACTATTTTTTTCAAAAGGTTTGCAGAGGCAGCTTGTTAAAGCTATAGGTCTGTAATTTTGTGGATTTTCCGAGTCTTTTCCAGGTTTTGGAATAGGAATAACAAGATAGGCAAAAAAAGGAAAAAAACTCAGGAAAAGTACCGGACGACCAAATTTAGTTAAACAGCTGTAATGGAATTTGAATAGATTGAAATGGCAGATTTTTTATGATTGAATTGTGTAAAAGATCTGGCCCTGCGGCCGTTTCCTTCAGTTGTTTGAGGCAGACATGTAGTTCTTTAAATGAAAATGGCTTATTGTATTCTTTGGAGCAGTCTGGGGAGAAGTCAATCGTTTTCTCCTCAGACTGCTCTTTAAAACTTTTGAATTTAGGGGAGTAGTGATGGTTGGAGGAGTTCCGGGAAAATGCAGCGCCTAGTGCGTCTGCAATCTCCCGTTCCCCCTCCACATATGAACCATCCGCCTCCCTGTGCCTGAGAGGCGTTGCTTTTACAATTGGAAGCGACAGGTCTTGCCCTGTATTTTTCTGACTAATTTCCACTCTTTGGGAAGGGGTGTATCCTTATTTATTTTGGAAATAAAAATTTACCAAGACTGTCGCTTCTGCTGGGCATACTAAGAAATTTTTGTTGGTCATTACACGAACAATGACCTATCCATTGGTTAACGCTCTTATGAACGTTTTCTGTGGTGGATTTATACCAGCTTAAACGCTAGGAGGGGGCGGGGGCGTCAAGTTAACCAAAGAGTACTTAAGGGGAGAACAATTTCTGAATTTCACTTTATATTATGCACTGTTATGCGACTACACATTCCTTAAATTGTTTGAATCACATTTTCCCTGTCTGAACTTATGTGGTCGCTACAACTGTGAAGCGATGCTTGGCAAAGACTGCACACGCTGTGACAGATAAATGAAGCACAGCTTGACCAGCTTTATAGTACATTTCACGCAGACAAAAAGCAAGAAAGTCAGAGCTCAGCTATAGGTCCTTCCACCGGAAGAACAATTTTACATATTCTACTTCAGAAGTTGATTTATCCTAACCAACCAAGACTAAGCCTACTTCCAAATCCACTGATTCTAAGAGATAAGTTGAGTTGGTTTAACGTCCAGCATCAGCACTATATAGGTTATACTGTCGGCGGGCCTCAAGACTGACTTTTGACAATTTTATGTGCTGCCACACACGAGACAAGGCGGCTCCAACGGTGGACCTCCTAACAAGGAGGAGACCAACACTCTACCACGTGAGCCGCTCCTGCCCCTCCCCCCCCCCCCCCCCCCCCCCCCGGCCACACTTATTTTTTACAGATGTCACTTTGATGCATGCAACTAAATAGTCTAATGCACTTGAAACATCACTTTTAATGTTTCAATACATTGTATTGCATGATTGTAGCGAATATTTTTTATCAGTATTGTTGTTGTACAAATTCTATAATAGTCGACATACTAAAAATTTTGCTCTCATAACTTACCCCCGCTTTCGAAGCAAAAAGTAATCTTACCATGTCTTGCCATGGGTCAGTTACTTATTATTGCCTAACGGTAAATATGATGGTGAAGAAAGGTCCTCTTAAAAATCTCTAGATCTGGAATGATAGATGCTAGATTTCAATTGAAAACGTTTCTTGATCTGGAAATAAAACTAATTTGAAAATTTTCAAGATTTCAGGATGAGTTCTATATTTTTGTACCTGAAACTTTGGCTTTAGTTAGCCTATAGGTTCCACCCTAAACTTGATCTTGGGTGGAAGGCAAATTCTGCTCAGCCGTGACAGCAACAGTTGAGAAGAAAGAGCTGGAGATGAAGGACCTAAACATGGAGCTACCTTCGACTCAGCAGCTCAGTTAACTGACTCACATGACTGTGTACCACAGGAAATGGCCATCGCACTTTATTTTAAATTGGGAATTTCGCAGATATACTGTGCGAAAAGTATCGAGTTCTAAACCTTTTTTTTATCTATGATTTAGGCTCTCTGAAAATACAAAAAGAGAAAGTATAATAACAGCCTGGCTGAAAAATGTCTATACCTTGACCCTGCCAAATTTTGCCATTGTGCAGAGAAGGAGGCAGCCAGTGCCATACTTCAAACTCATCTCCATGAATAAGGCGGTTTTCTAGCCTGATGCGAGACTCGTTGGCAGCGATAAAGTCCACAGCTTTGCTCCAAATTGGCTGCAACTTGCGCCTACAATCATAAAAAAGGAAGAATGCAACAAAGCAAACATTTCTAGGGTAAAATTTTGACAGGCAAGGAAAGAAAAATTTTTTATTTTCAACAGAACATATAAAATGGAAATTGATATGTTATACATGTTTTTTTTTTTTTAACAAATTATTATTAATTCTGATAGGATTTAATTTTAAAGTTACTAAAAAAAAGCAAAGAATGTGCTCCAAATCCTGGCTTCTATACATCTATAAAGAAATTCTGGTTTATACGAGCTACAAAAATTACTTGAAACCAAAACATGAAGATTGCTTCAATAGCAAAGTCACAGAGAATAGAAAAAGCTCTTTTGCCATGAACTTTGCTCGCAAAAGGCTTTAAGTAAAGTAAATCAAGTCAAATACAAAAAAACAGATGACTAACCTTTCTACACAATCTGTCCTTGGGCGTTTTTCCCACCTGTAGTAAATCAAATGGGCAAAAGTTATGATTCAATGTAATTAAAAAAGACAATTTTCATTGAGAAAAAACCAGCACCTTTGAAAATGTATGAATTAGGGTAGTTTGTTTTTTTTTGCAGTTTTATCTCAGGGTTACCATAGCAATGCAACAATAGGTAGAAATTTTTAAAATGAGCTGTCAATTAAGAGTTTTTACTAACTATTTTCACACAGTTAACGATCTAAGACACATAAAGAGTTATAAGATCTAAGACACATGACGAG
>RQTK01002202.1:0-12255 GCA_003991915.1 Elysia chlorotica | reverse complement strand
AACTAGGATAAATGTATCTATATCAGCCAAAATAAATGATATAGAACACAAAATAGGAGATTTGCAGTCAATTTCTCATAAAAAATATTCTGGTTAATACAATTGTGAAAAATCTTAGATTAACTCAACAGTCTTTTATAATAATTCGTAATAGTCATTTGCTCTGTATACTTATCTGATGAAGTAATACTACTACTAGCATATGTTGCTACAAATGTACCAAGCTTAATACCAATAGCCGATGTTATAAACCATGTTCCCATAGCAAAACCTGTAATTCTCTTAGGCAATAGCTTAGCCATTAGTGATAATCCTAATGCAGATATCAGAAGCTCACCAGATGAGAAAAATACACTAATAGCCAAAACTTCCCATAATATATTTATTTTAGAAGTAGGTGCTGATATGTAACATGCTACAAACATAGTTAAATATGCTAGACCACACGCAAGTATTCCTATAGCAAACTTAGTTGGTAATGATAAGTCTCTAGCACCTAGTTTTGTATAAATTAGAGCCAATATAGGAGACATTATAATTACACCTGCTGTATTTAATACTCCAGGTACCGATTGAGCATTTACATGATATCCTAAGATATATAAATTAACATGATGAACATTAAACAAGAAAAATGATGTGCTTTTTTGTTGATATATTACAAAGAATAATACCGCATAAACTAACAATATTATTGCTACAATTATTTTAGCCCTTGCTAAGCTGTCTTTTTCAATAAATACCTGTAGCCCAAATATTGATAGTATAACTATAGCCCCAAGTATAAGAATATAGTTAATAAGCTGATCATCTTTCAGAATAAAACTAACAAACACTATAGATATAATAAAAACCAAAGCAGTAGTTGTCAGCTTAGCTATTTTTAAACTTACCTAAACCAACTTCATTATCTATATCTTTAATACTAGAATAACTGATTATCGTGTTTATAAGTCCTATTGCAAAACCAAATGAACAAACACCATATGCAACTGTATATCCATAGTTTGTAGCTAATATAGGCACTAGCGTAGATGCTATTAATGAGCCCATATTTATAGACATATAAAAGTATGTATAAACAGAATCAAGTTGCTTTTCATCCGTATATATTCTAGATAATAAATTTGTCGGTGCTGGTTTAAACAATGATGCACCTATAATTATAGTCGCAAGACTCAAATAAACATTCACATTTGATGCTAAAAGATATGGGCTCATAGCTAATGTTAAATAACCAAATAGTAAAAATATAGCTCCTAACATCATTGTTTTTTTGATACCTAAGACTTTATCAGCTACAAAACCACCTATTGCATTAAACACGTATGTAAGAGCTGCAAATCCACCAAACAATAATACTGATTGTTTCTCTGTAAAATCAAACCCTGATTTACTCATAAAGAATATAATTGAGGTATAACTGAAACCGTAATACCCAAATCTCTCAAAAAATTCAAAAAAACATAATACGAAAAAGGGTTTTTGTCGTGATAATTTAATCATATAATTATAAATTATTATTTTAATCTGAACTTCATCATACTTCCTTTTGATTTTTTTTTCATCAATTTATCTGTTAAATAATGATAAAATAACTCATCGATATAATTAATATCTAAAAAAATGTATAATTTAATACATAAACTGCTAATTTAATTACTAGGGATAATATTATGTCTATATCTGTACTTGAACAATTAAGAAAAGTTACGAAAGTTGTTGCTGATACTGGTGATTTTGAATTAATAAAAAAATATAGACCAGAAGATGCTACTACTAATCCTAGTCTAATTTTAAAAGCTGTAAAAAACGAAAAATATATAAATATACTTCATAACTGTATTGATAGTGCAAAAATTAACTATACAGATCTAGATCGTAAACAGCTAATAAATGAGCTATTAATAGATATACTCGTAGAATTTGGTATTAACATACTAGGTGTTATAGATGGTAAGGTTTCTAGCGAAGTAGATGCTAGAATATCTTTTGATACACAGGCGACAATTGACTATGCTAATAAAATCATAGATAAATATCGTGAAAAAGGTATAGCAAAAGAAAGAGTGTTAGTTAAGATAGCATCAACATGGGAAGGTATTCAAGCGGCTAAAGTATTACAGCAACAAGGTATTAACTGTAATCTAACTCTTTTATTTGACAAATCACAAGCACAAGCATGTGCTGATGTTGGTGTATATTTAATATCTCCATTTGTCGGCAGAATTACAGATTGGCAAGTGGCTAATAATAAATTAACCAGTTTACCAAAACCAGAAGATGATAGTGGTATTATCTCTGTAAAAGAGATTTATAAATTATATAAATCTAATCGCTACAAAACTATTGTAATGGGCGCTAGTTTTAGAAATATTGAACAAGTAAAAGCCTTAGCAGGTTGTGATGCATTAACTATAGCTCCTAACCTACTAGAAGAGTTAAACAATGATTATACCCAGTTAGATACCATATTAGTAAATTCTACAAATCAGAAAAGTATTAACCAGCCTACTATAACTGAACAAGATTTTAGATGGCAAATCAATAATAATATTATGGCTACATACAAATTAGCAGAAGGAATTAATCAATTCTCAAAAGATATTGAAGAATTAGAAAATATAATTATTAACAACATATAAGTAGACAAAATATGAAAAAGAAACTATTAGTAACATTACTATCATTAACATTTTCATCTATCGTATTTGCCGATGATGAGACTATAAATAAAAAAAAATATTCACAAAAAACTAAAAGTATTAGTGTATATGATAGAGATGAAGCTCAACATGAAAACTTATTACATCTGACTAAACCCGCTAACAAAAACACTAATGCAAATAGAAACCTAAGAATACCTGATAATGACAAAGTCAAACTTGATAGACAAATGATGTTAAATGGTCCTCAACAAAACACTCAACCTAGAGGCATTAGATTCTAATTATTATTAACTTTAGATCTTAATGTTTTAATAAAAAACATATATCCAAAAATCAAAAATACAATAAATCCTAACACTATTGTCAATGATACTGAAAAACCAAATGACGATGCTACATCCATAGAACTACCGATAGCTAATTGTCCTAATTCTGTTATTAGTGTAATTATCATATTAGTAAATGCTATACCTAAACCAGATATCTTTTTAGGACAATATTCTCCGAAATAATACCAAACCAACACTTGTGCTGCTGAAAATGCTCCGAAAGCAAAACATGTAATCATCAAATAGTTTTCGAGATCTGGTAAATACATCATTACTGTTGTAATTATAATTCCAATCACAAAGATACCAACAAATAGTTTTAAATTTACCTTATTAACAACACCGGCAACAATAGGAGAAAATATAACCCAACCAATAAATATTGCAGTTACTAGGCTGGTAGCATATAAAGCCCCCATATTATGAGTTTCTTTGAAAAAATAAGTACCATACTGCGATGTTAAGACAACAGTTGGTATATATATTAAACCTGCCCAAACTGCATTTAGTATTATTGGCTTATTTTTTATTAATGACTTCGTTAGTACAAAGATATCTTTATAGCTTGGCATTATTGTTATAACACTTTTCTCTTTTGGCAAGAATAGCTGAAATAGTAATGCTAAAGGTAAGCCTAAAACACCAGAGTATATAAAAACATATATCCATGAAACATCTGAGCTAGATATAAATACACTTAACTGTTGTGAGAATGCAGCAGCGAGTGTACCTAAAGATATTACAATACTTGATAATATTGCAAAGTACTTAGTGTCTAAATTTTCTCTAATAAGTTTTATAACACCAATAAATGCAAATGAAGAACCTATACCAATTAACAATCTTCCAATCATTGCTAATATATAGCCATCTAGTACAAATATAATATTACCAATAGCACATAATAATGTTGCCATTACTAATATTTTTTTACTACCATACTTATCTAACAATATTCCTGCGGGAATTTGCATAAGTAAATAGGTAATATTATAACTTGATATAAGAAATGAAAAGCTAGTATGTGTAGATATGTTAAAGTACTCAACGATTTGCTCTTGATAAGCACCTGTCAGAATTCTAAGAAAGAATTCATAGCAATAAAAACTTATACCAACAAACAACACAATTAAAAAGTTTATTTTTTTCAAAATGATTGATTATATAAATAATTTGTATCAACACTACTATCAAAATAGAAAGACCACTTTTTGGCTAGTTTTATACATTAAATATTATTAATGAAAGCCAAACAATATGTGCAGAAACTAATGTATACTTTACATAAATGGTATAATTATTATAAAATCTAATAGGTTTAGATATTAGATAATACAATAGGAATTTATATGAGCAACTATGAATATCAAAACTTTACTATAATAAAAGTACAAGGACAAGATACAAAAAAATTCTTGCAAGGATTAGCTACAGCGGATTTAAATATATTATCTAACGATAACAGTGTTTTACTTACTGCATTTGCAAATCTAAAGGGTAGAATAATTTCTCTATGTTTTGTTAAGTATATTTGCGAAGATACTTTATTGATATCAGTTGAAAATGGTGTGAAGGATGACCTACTTTCATGGTTTAAAAAATATGGAATGTTTTCAAAAGTTTCTTTTGAAATATCTGAAAACAAATCACTATTTTATACAGAAAATAGCTTTCTAAATCATGACATATTAGATAAATCTACTCTAGAAAATAATATTGATTATGTCCAAGTTCAAAAATATAACATTGTAAATAAACTAGCAACGATTAATGCTACTAACTTTGAAAAATTACTGCCTGCAGAGTTAGAATTAGATGATATGGAAAATGTAATCTGCTATAGCAAAGGTTGCTATATGGGACAAGAAGTTATAGCAAGAATGCACTATAAAGCCAAGTTAAAAAAAGAATTAGCTGTTGTAAAATCTAACACTGATATCGAAACTGGTGATTTAAAAGATGAAAATGCTAAACCATTAGGTTATGTTGTAAATAGTATTTTTATAGATGGTGAATGTTATATGCTAATAGTATTTCACAAGCAACAAGATGCTAATCAAATAACTCTAGAATCAGGCGACATTATAACTAAATGTTAGATAATCTAAATCCTCAACAGCAAAATGCTGTTAAATATATTGAATCTCCCCTACTCGTACTTGCAGGAGCTGGTAGTGGTAAGACTAGTGTAATTATCGAAAAAATATCATATCTAATCGAACAGTTACTCTATCCTGCTAAGAGTATATTAGCAGTTACATTTACAAACAAAGCAGCAAAAGAAATGCAAGAGAGAATAAAATCTAGGCTTAGCAAAGATTCTAGTAAAGGTTTAGCTATTTCTACATTTCACTCATTAGGTTTAAGAATATTAAAAAATCACTATATAGACCTAGGTTATAAAAATAATTTTACACTTTTTGATAGTCATGATTCACTAAATCTTATCCAAGAAATAGCATATGATGAATATCAACTACCTAAACAAAATGCTGGATTTATCCAATCTAAGATATCTTTTTGGAAATCGTCGATGCTATCACCAGAACAGGTTGTAGCACAAGATAATCTAGAACAACAAGCTTTGTTTGTATATACCGAATATCAAAAGTACTTAAAGTCTTACAATTCATTTGATTTTGATGATTTGATATTTCAGCCGATAATGTTGTTTAGAAGTTCAGAAAATATACAAAGATTGTGGTCAGATAAATTTAGGTATATATTGATTGATGAATATCAAGATACTAATGAATCACAATATCAATTATTAAAATACCTAACTTTAGGTAAAAACAAATTTACAGTGGTTGGTGATGATGATCAATCTATCTATGCATGGCGTGGATCACGACCTGAAAACTTACGATTTTTACAAGATGATTTTCCATCACTAAAAGTTATCAAATTAGAACAAAACTATCGCTCTACTGGTCGAATTCTGAATATAGCTAATAAACTGATTAAGAATAATAGCCATATATTTGAAAAAAAACTATGGTCAGCAAACTCTTATGGTGATCAAATTAAGATTATTAGTTTAACCAATGATGAAGATGAAGCTCAATTTATTGCTAGTGATATATATTTCGACAAGATCAAAACCGGATCAAAAAACTGTGATTATGCCATACTAATAAGAAGTAACTATCAGGCATATGTATTAGAGAGATATATGCAGATGAATAAAATCCCATATACTATAAGTGGTGGTACATCATTTTTCTCAAAAACTGAGATTAAAGATATTATTTCTTATCTAAGATTGATAGTAAATCCTGATGATGATAGAGCATTTTTACGAGTTATCAATACTCCTAAAAGAGAGGTTGGTAGTGCTACTATTCATAAACTAGGTGAATATGCTGGGCAAAGACACTGTAGTTTTTTCAATACTCTTTATCATCTTGATGAAATAGAGCTTCGTGATTTTACAAAAACTAACTTAAATAACTTTAGAGAGCGTATAGTCGCTGTCCAACAGAATATAATAACCAGTGTATCTAGTATTGAGTTCAAAGAAATTATTAGTAAATTTATTGATGATATATCTTATAGACAGTGGTTGATTGACACAAGCTCATCTGAAAAGCATGCTGAATTTAAGTATAAAAATATTATAGAGATAATTCGATGGATAACAAAACAGTTAGAAGATGAATCATATAATGGATTAGAATCACTATCTAGCGTTCTCAATAAAATGTTACTTATAGACATGCTAGATAGAGATAATGATAATAAAAATGATAATCAAGTACAAATAATAACTATGCATGCATCAAAAGGCTTAGAATTTAAAAAAGTCTATATAATGGGTATGGAAGAAGGAATACTACCACATCAACAAAGTATCGAAGAAGAATCTATAGAAGATGAACGCAGACTTGCCTATGTTGCGATTACAAGAGCAAAAGAAAATCTAACTATTACAGTAACTAAGCATCGTAAAAAATATGGTGAAAAAATTGCATCTCAATATTCTAGATTTTTAGACGAACTACCAGATACAGATTTACACTGGATTGGTGGAGATAAGGAATGCCCAGAAGCTAGACAAAAAAGTTCTCAGCAGAGTTTACAGACATTAAAAGATATGTTTAAAACACAGTAATGAAAACAATTAACTAAAAACTAGCTATTTATCACTATAAATCATTATATATTAATGCAATGTATATAAATTCAAACTATTAATTTATATAATTATTGATAGTATATATTTTAAATGATGTAAATTAATGAAATCATCTAAATTTAGCCTGACAATTGGCTGGTCTATTTGGTCTTTAGCAGCTATATTTTATGCCCTAGACTATTTCCAACATACTGCACCTAGTGTGCTTATAGAGCCTATATCTAATAGCATGGGATTACCTGTAGAAAGAATCTCATATATTATGAGTATCTACTTCCCTATTTATGCTATTTCACAAATTCCCGCAGGTATTTTATTAGATAAGCTAGGTTCACGAATTATGCTTAGTATCTCATGTTTGATTATGAGTATTGGTATATTAATGTTTGTGATGGATCCTATTATTGAGACAATGCTAATTGGTCGTATATTAATAGCTATTGGGTCTGCTGTGGCATTTATTGGTTGTTTAAAAGTTGCTGCTGATGTTCTTCCCGATAATATGTTTCCTATTGCAGTTGGTGTAGCAAACACTATCGGTGTTGTAGGCGGTATCTTTGGACAAAAATTTTTAGGATATTTAGTTACGGAACTTAGTAGTTGGGAAATTGCCCTTGCTGTTATCGGTATATTTGGAATTATTTGGAGTATTATTATCTTCCTATTTCTAAAAACATCTAAAAGTAATGCTAGTCGAGATGTGCTTAAAAATGTTAAAGAATATAATTTCAAACAAAGTATCAAATTGCTATTTAATAAAAAACTTATTTTAATTGCTATTTACTCAGGTTTGATGGTAGGTATAGTTGTAAATGCATTCTCAGAACTTTATGATGTACTATTTTTAAAACAGGTATATCATGTAACTAATCATATTGCGGAGAATATCAGCATTATGATGTTTGTTGGTATAGCTTTTGGTGGTCCTACTCATGGTATCATTGCAAAGGTTTTTGGCGAAAAACGCACATGGATGCTAATTTGTAATATTATAACTATTATAGTTTTCTCATCAATAATTGCACTATCACAGTACATATCGGTTGGTTTGCTTTATGTATTATTCTTTATTGTTGGTTTTACTGTTTCTAGTATGCTTTTATCATTTGCGATTGTAGAGGAGTTATTCCCACCACAAATTAGAGCTACTGCTCTTGCAGTTGTTAATATGGTAATAGGACTATGTGGGGCATTATTTCAATACCTGATAAGTCTAATAAGTGTTGAATTAAATGGTGGGCCATTAAAGTTAGAGAATATTAAACCTGGAATATTTGAACAATCATTCATTTATCTATTAGTACCATTGTTATTAAGCACTCTTATAATTTTATACTTAGTTATTGACAAGTTTATTCGTAATAGAAAAAGAGTTTAGTCTCTTATCGCTATCTCAGCCAAACATTTACTTAACCAAAGATTTAAAGATACTATAATTTAATATGACTGTTATAATCTAATAAATGGTGGCCTAATATTTTTACACTCACAAATATTTATGAAAAATAACAAACCTTACTTAAAATACTCCTGTAAGACGATAATACTGACATTTGTATTAATGTTAATATTAGCATTAATAAGTATCAAGTTTATAGATAGACCTCTCGCATTATTCATATATAATAATTATCCAAATTTGGATTGGCTTAGTTATATTAGTGAGAATATATGTACTTACCTATTTTTTGTTGTGATATTTATATTGGCTATAAATCGACAAATATCATCTATAGTATTTAGAGTAATTCATGTTATATATTTTGCTATAACAATAGAAATTTCAATATCTATAAAAGATATTCTAAAGTCTGTATTTGCTAGATATTGGCCAATGACATGGAAAGGTAATAACCTATCACTAATTCATAATCATATATATGGCTTTAATTGGTTTGGTGATATGGGACTAGCTGGAGGTTGTTTCCCATCGGGACATAGTTGGTGGGCTGCATTTTGTGTAGTATGGCTGTGCTATTATTCTCCTAAATTAGCTATAGTCTGGCTAAGTCTACTAGCTATAACTGTAGCATCATTAATATTACAGAATTTTCACTTCTTAGGTGACTGTATTGCAGGAGTAGCTATAGGTAGTGTGTTTGCAACGATAGCTATCATTATATGGGAATTTTTTTATAGAAGAATTAGTCATTAATCATTAACCTAATTACCATCATCCTTTTTGGGTATCCAAACATCTGCTATCTGTGATGAATCTACAATCGTTGTTGTATAATTAACACCATCTGTACCACCACCGTCATCAATATCACTAGTACCTCCAGCTAAAATCTCTGCCATTTTAGTAGAATTTTTAAGCAATTGTACTTGGAAATCATCAGTTAAATCTACACTATAACTATCAACAGTCTCATTATGTTGGTTATTTATATCTAACAATGATTCACCGATGTCAAACTCCAAATAGCTAAACTCCGCATCTGCAGCTATACCTGTAGTACCATCAATATAACTAACCTCAGTATGTCCATGGATTAGAACATCACCATCTGCTCTAATTTCAGTTATACCATCACTTTCTAATGCGATACTAGTTATACCTAACTCATCTAATGTTAATACTTCACCATCATCAGCTATACCATCTCCATCTTTGTCTTGCCATACTTTAAATTCACTCCATTTATCATCAGTTGAATCAAACAGATTGTCATTATTAGTATCAAATCCTGCTTTTAAACCCTCTAAGTCTGTTGCATCAAGATCATCACTATAATCAGCGAATGCAAACTCTTCGCGTGAACTTATCGCACCATCATTATCTAAATCATAGAATAAAACACCATCGTCACTAGCTGCCCATGCAGATTGTTCAAGGTCTCCATCACCGTCCACATCTATAGCAATACCATCTTCAACACCTACAAACTCTGTACCATCGCCATCTAAATCTATAACAATAGGTGGTATTGCATCTGGTGTACCAACTACAGTTATAGTTACAGTAGCTGGTTCAGATGATGCATTATCAGCTCCAGAATCATCTGTAGCTATATAATCAAATGTAACCGTAGCTATCTCACCTGCTGATAAGGCTTCAAAATCACCACTTAATGTATAACTACCATCACTATTAACAACAACACTAAAATCATCTACCGAAATCTTGTCATTATCTACTGTCTTATTACCATCTCCTGATAGACTATAACTATGTGTATCTCCACTATCAATATCTGTAACTGTAGATAAAACACTGCTATAGCTTGTAATAGATGAATCTGTAGATTCTGTTACTGTTATAGTCTCTTCATATATTTGTCCTGATGCATCATATCTCTTTGAATATATTCCATAACCAGAACCATCTTGACCATTACTATGCCATGTAACAACATAACCACCATCTGACAACGATGTTATTGATGGATAAGACTGACCATTAGTTGTGTATGTATTTACAAGAGTCTCTGACCCTACTGCAGCTCCTGATGAATTATATCTCTGTAAATATATACCATAACCAGAACCATTTTGGCCAGAACTTGACCACGCTACAACATAACCACCATCTGATAACGATGTTATTGATGGTTCATACTGAGTACTAGTTGTGTATGTATTCACAAGAGTCTCTGATCCTACTGCAGCTCCTGATGAATTATATCTCTGTAAATATATTCCATAATAAGAACCATCTTGGCCAGAACTTGTCCACGCTACAACATAACCACCATCTGATAACGATGTTATTGATGGAAGAGACTGACTATCAGTTGTGTATGTATTTACAAGAGTCTCTGACCCTACTGCAGCTCCTGATGAATCATACCTCTGTAAATATATTCCATCAGCAGAACCATCTTGGTCATAACTTGACCACGCTACAACATAACCACCATCTGATAATGATGTTATTGATGGATAAGACTGACCATTAGTTGCGTATGTATTTACTTGAGTGTCTACATCTGCATCTATAAAACTATCTTCAATAACAGGTGCATCATTCACAGCTTCTACATCAACTGTCATTGTATAACTATTATCTGAATCTACCGTACCATCATTTACACTATATTCAAAAGCATCATAAGCATCACCATTAGCATTAGCCTCTGGGGTGAATACTAAATTACCACTACTTATATCATCAACACTAATTACCTGATCTAATGTAACTGCTTCACCATTAAGTGTTAATGAACCCACACTCTCTAAACTTGTGATCTTAACACTTACTAAACTATCGCTACTATCTACATCTGCAAAATTAAAGTCATCTGCGCTAAATGTATATGCACTATCTTCAGCTGTTGTAACAGTATTATCTTCTGATGTAGGCGCATCATTCTCCGTTATGCTTATTGTTACATTTGTTAATGTCCCATCCGCACTTGATATATTTAATACTTCAGCTGTATTATTAACAAGCAAATCTCCAGTTAGCATACTAGAATTAGTATCTATAAAGCCCTGTGATTTAAGTAAATTTGTCATCTCTAAAAGTGAGCCAGCATTAACAATAGTAGCCGAATCACTACTGATATTTTTAGCTGTTTCATCAGCAGAAGGTGTCTCAGAGCTAGAGGTGGAGTCTAAATTTGAATCTGAGTTTGTTGAATTTAAAGCTACACCCAGTGCATTTCCCAATCGAGATGTAGGGCCTAAAGATAAGCCTGATCCTATACTCGATCTAGAAGCATCACCAAGACTTTCACCTAAACTAAAACCTGAAGATGAAACAGTTTGTGAATTCGATCTAGAGGCTATGCCAAGAGCATTACCTAAGCTAGATGCAGGGCCTAATGATAAGCCAGAACCTATACCGGATCGAGAAGACAATTCATCACCTCCTCCAAAACTCATTTCACCAGCTGGCGAAGAACCTGTGTTAGAAGCTAAACCTAAACCTAAGCCACTACTAGCCACGCCATCAGCATATGTTTTCGAGCTATAAACAATTGTGGACAGAATAGCCAAAGTTAATGTCGATTTACTAATAACATCTATATTTGCAGTTTTTGGATTAGTGTTATGTTGTAGTAGTCTAGATTTAATCTGACATTTTAGTTAAAATAAGATGTTAAATTAAGGAAATTAGAAATGAATACTACAGATAAGATCATCAAACCTAAACTAGGCTTGTTGGAGTTAG
>RQTK01002200.1:0-12333 GCA_003991915.1 Elysia chlorotica | reverse complement strand
CATTTCTTTTGATAAACCTCTATGTACTCTAATTCTATTTTTCATGTCAGCGAACTTACCACCATCAAGATGATTTGTTGTGTTTGGAATGCTAAATTCTTTGTGTTTTTTGTATGTAAACAAATAGTCAAAATTAGAGCATAAACTAGCATAAGCTGCTCTTAATTTCTTGTGAGTATAAACAACTTCTCCTGTCTCTAAATTGACAGTATATTCTGATAAAAAATCTTCGTATTAAGAAAAAAGTTGTAGATTATTATGCAATAAATAATGGTAAAAAGTATTAAAATAGACACCATTTTTTACTATTAACCCAAAAAATAAAACCAATATTTAAGTACAAAAAACCTTTATAAAATAAACCAGGATTAGAGTTGTTGTCTCCTCTAAAAAAAATATCCGTGCTATGCAATGAAACATAGCGATAAACATTATTAAAATTTAATATTCTAAAATACATAAGATATAGATACAATAAGTATATTATAGCCAAAATACATGCTGAATACTTTATTAGCTTAACAATTGTATTTACATCCTTATCACTTTTAATGAATATACTGAAATAAACAATCATTAAAAAATATGATAGAGGCTTGATATCTTGAAGAACCCTTATCGCCGAAGCTCCATTTAAAAAACCTAGAGTCACAGATAACAACGTAACCAAGAAAAAACATAACAATAGTAAAAAAATAGTCTTATCTATCTTTTTTAGATAAAACAGAACCAATAAAGAAAGTGTTAAAGCCATAACAAATAAAAACATGCGAGCACTAACATGATCGACACTAAGTAGCTGACCGCTTCCCATAGTGAAAAGCTCTAACAAGAGAGTACAAAAAAAAATATGTGCAAAAACATTATTATTCAAATTCTTTAAATCAATAACACTTACTTTTTTCTTATTTATTTTTATAGGCAAATTCACACCTTTGTTTTTCCATATAAGTATTAGATATTATTTGCACACGTACATCAATATACTTGTTCGCAGATCATTCAACACAACCAAATATTACTAAATGTAAATTCAAGACGAATATTTTTTTATCCTAATATTCTTAAAATTAATTTAAACAACTATCTTTATAAAATATTTTTAGACTCTATAATCAAATTACGAACTATCACTCTCATAAACACCGCAACAAACCCTATAACTAGTGACAAAAACACACCAAGTAAAGCTATCCTAAACGCTGATAGCTTGGTATCTTTACTGTATGTCATATCTCCAAACTCTTGCAAATTTGGTTGTATGGTTTTTAACTGCATCGCCAAATTATTTTGATCTTGCATAACTCTCATATAGCTAATGATCAATGCGCCATTATTATCATTAGCAGAATTAGCATTAGTTCTTTTCATCTGAGCATTATACTCTTCTATACTTTTTTTAGATGCATCATATTTATTCTGCAAATTCTGTATTGAAGAATCGGTAGACTCTCTCAACTCTTTAGAATTTGTAGCTTGCTTATACGTTTGCTGAAAAGCGCTTTCTATACTATTTTTACTATCTAACTTAGACTTCACAGAAAGAGTAAAAATAAGATTATCATCTTTAATGTTTTTATTAGTATCTACAGAAAACGCATCAATAGTCATATTGTTTAAAATAGTACTATCAGGGTTTTGTGTTTGCAGACTAGATAGCGTTGTTTGTAGTATCAGATATGCTTGTGACGCATTCAACAATGGTACCTGCGTATCAACACCATTAGTAGAACTTATAACATAACTTGGTAGTTTTAAGTTTTGCGAAAACTTAAAACTAGGTTGCCAAACATACATAGCCACAATAGTTAGCACCACACCTAACACTACAAAAAACACAAAAGTTTTGATGTTTTTAACAACTGCTACTAGCATTTTTGTAATACTAATCTCGATATATTCTTCATTATTAGAATTTATATTAGACACTTATATACCTTTATATCTTAGCTAGGATAGTGTTTAGAGTCTTACTAGGACGCATAGCCACAGCAAGTTTCTTAGGAGACATTTGATAATATCCACCAACATCTACACTAACACCTTGAGCATCTGCTAATTCTTTTACGATCTTAGCTTCATTTTTTTCTAGCTCTGCAAATATAGGTGCAAATATAGCTTTTAGCTCTTGGTTATCATTTTGATTAGCTAGAGCTTTTGCCCAGTAGAATGATAGGTAGAAATGACTACCACGAGTATCTAACTCACCAACTCTACGACGAGGAGATTTATCAAACTCTAAGAAATCTTTATTCGCTTGACCAAGAGTATCTGCAAGAGTCTGGATTCTAACATCTCTAGTTTTGATAGCCATATCTTCTAATGATGCACCTAATGCTAAGAACTCACCTAAAGAATCCCATCTTAAATGATTTTCATTAATTAGTTGCTCAACATGCTTAGGAGCAGAACCGCCAGCACCAGTCTCGAACAAGCCACCACCAGCTAATAATGGCACGATAGATAACATTTTCGCACTAGTACCTAACTCTAGGATAGGGAATAAGTCAGTTAAATAGTCTCTAAGTACATTACCTGTTACTGAGATAGTATTTTTACCATCTTTTACTCTTTGTAGAGAGTATTTAGTAGCTTCTACTGGAGATAATATTTCAATAATAAGACCTGTAGTATCATGTTGAGTTAGATACTCATGAACCTTAGCTATTAAGTTTCTATCGTGAGCTCTAGCAGAATCTAACCAGAATATAGCTGGGTTTTGAGTGATTTTAGCTCTATTTACAGCCAACTTAACCCAATCTTTTACAGCGATATCTTTAGTTTGACACGCTCTCCAGATATCACCTTTTTCTACATTATGGCTCGAGATTACAGTTCCTTTTTCATCAACGATTTCAACCTTACCATCTGCAGCAATTTCGAAAGTTTTATCATGCGAACCATATTCTTCTGCTTTTTTAGCCATTAGACCAACGTTTGACACATCACCCATTGTAGTAACATCAAATGCACCATTTTCTCTACAGAAATCAATAGTTGCAGCATATACGCCAGCATAACATCTATCAGGAATCATTGCTTTTGTATCTTGTAGCTCATTATTTTTATTCCACATCTTACCAGAGCTACGAATAGCTGCAGGCATAGATGCATCAATAATCACATCACTTGGCACATTTAAGTTTGTAATACCTTTGTCAGAGTTAACCATAGCCAAATCAGGCTGAGCTTTAAATACTTTTTCGATATCAGCATTTATTTTATCTTGGATCTCTAATGGTAGTTCTTTAATTTTTTCTACAGCATCACCCCAACCATTACGAGAATTTACGCCAATTTCTTTAAATTCTTTTGCGTACTTAGTGAATACATCAGCAAAGAAAACTTCTACAGCATGACCAAATAAAATTGGATCTGAAATTTTCATCATAGTTGCTTTTAAGTGAAGAGAAAGCAATACACCTTCTTTTTTAGCTTTAGCAATCTCAGTTTTATAAAACTCTCTTAGAGCTTTTACAGATATTTTTGTAGAATCTAAGATTTCTTTTGCTTCTAATGCTAGTTTAGATTTTAGTACTGTTTCTTTACCAGACTTATCAGTATGGATTATACTTACAGTAGTTGCAGCTGGTGCAATATATGATTTTTCATTTGCATAAAAATCATCGCCAGACATACTTGCAACATGAGATTTAGAATCTTTTGACCACTCACCCATTGAGTGTGGATGTTTTTCTGCATACTCTTTTACAGCTGCAGCTACTCTACGATCAGAGTTACCTTCTCTTAATACTGGATTTACAGCACTACCTAGTACTTTAGCATAGCGAGCTTTGATTTCTTTTTGCTCATCGCTTTGAGCATCTGCTGGATAGTCAGGAATTTTATAACCTTTCGCTTGTAGCTCTTTAATAGCCGCTACTAATTGAGGAACTGAAGCACTAATATTTGGCAGCTTGATAATATTCGCCTCTGGAGTTTTAGCTAATTCACCCAATATAGCTAAATCATCAGATGTTTGTTGATCAGCAGTTAGATAGTCATTGAAGTTTGACAAAATACGAGCTGCTAATGATATATCTTTAGTTTCTAGGTTGATACCAGCTGTTTTAGTAAACTGTTCAACGATAGGTAAAAATGAACCCGTTGCTAACGCTGGTGCTTCATCTGTGATTGTATATATTATTTTACTCATAGGATCTCCTAGTGTGATTTATTTATTAATAAAAATTATTATTTCAATATACCAGTATAAACTAGTTCTTGTTCAATATTTCCATGATTTTCTCATCTGATCTTGCAACTACTGCAAAACCATTATGCTCAATAATTGGTCGTTCTAACAACCTAGGATTAGCAGCTAGTATTTGCACTAATTCTTCATCTGAATATTCATTATCTTTGAAGTTATCTTTCCAAACATCTTCTTTAGTACGGATTATATCAGAAATATTTAGACCTAATGCTGTCAGCAGCTCCGCTATTTTATTAGCTGTTAGTGTATCTTCTAAATACAACCTGATATCGTAATTAATATTATTGTCATCTAAAACCTTTTTTGCTTGTCTTGATTTAGAGCATCTTGGGTTATGATAAATTTTCATAGCAACCATGTTTTAACAATAAGTTTATGGGCAATTATACTATAAAAAAAAAGACATAGACAGTTAATCACCATTTATTTAAACTAAAATTAATAACTGAACCTACTCAACAAACATAATGTTTAGTAGCTTGATGATTATTTAAGATTTTTAACTCTACCCTCTACTAAACGAAGGATTTTCTCCATATAATCTAGAGATAAACCAGTTTTATCTAACAATGGATTATACTCAGCGACCTCAAAACATATTAGCTTACTGAAATCTATCTTTTCTAAAGTGTTATAAAATACTTCTGGCTGAATGCCATCTTCTACTGGTGTACCCACAGCATCTAGCTTTATAGGATCTAAGCCATCTAAATCAAAACTAATACCAACATTACCATTAGTGACCTCAATAAGACGATTATATTCAGCTAAAAATAATTGCTCAAAGTTACTAGTATTTAAATCTTTTTGATAATAAATCTTAACACCTAATTCATTTAAAAACTCTTCTTCTGCGGGTTCATAAGAACGAATACCAAATAGTACAATATTCTCAGGCTTGAGTTTTGGATTACTATTAAGAATATTTAGAAACTCTGAGTAGCCACTACCTAATAAATGAGCAACTGGCATACCATGAATATTTCCTGTTAATGAAGTATCTGGTCTATGACTATCCATGTGTGCATCAACCCAAATTAGTCCCATTTCCATATCCCTTTTAGATAGATACTCAGAGACACCACTCCATGTAGCTATAGCACAAGAATGGTCACCACCAAGAACTAATGGAAAACTGCCAGACTCTAAAACATGCAATATCTTTGTAGCTACCTTACTAAAGTATCTTGACATCGTAGGTATTTCTGTACGCCCACCAATATAGTTATATATTTGACAATCTAATCTTCTATCTCTAATCTGATTAATAAGTGCATAAGGTGCCCTGCCACAACCTACTCTACGACCAGCGTTGCCAACAGATACACCAATAGCTTCAACTCTTTTCATATATACTCCAAATAATTATAAGCTATAAAGCTGAAAATAGGTTTTTAGGATCTGCAATTTGTGGAACCATATCCATATCTGTTCCAACATTATATTTATCAGCAAGATCATATACTAATCGTAAGACTGAAAAATCTTCAACAGCAAAACCAACAGAATCATAAATTGTAATCTCATCTTGGCTTTCACGACCTGCTTTTTTATTAGATAATATTTCCCATAATTCTGCATACAAAACTTGATCGACCTCAGCTTGAGTTAGATTTTGAATCTCACCCTCTACCATAGACTGTTCTGTATACTCTACGACCACCTTACCGCGGAATAATATATCTTTATCTAGCTCAGTCTTACCAGGGCAATCACCACCTAAACCATTTATGTGAACACCTGGTTTAACCCAATCATTCTCTATGACAGTAGCATGTAGTTTACAAGCAGTACAAACAATAATAATATCAGCGGACTCACAAGCCTGTTCTGCAGAATCACACGCTATAAACTCAAGATCAACATCTTTCATATTATTAGCATATTTAACCATTGCTTGTGGATCTGTATCATAATACCTAACTGTTTTTATCGGTCGAACTAATTTATGTGCCAATGTTTGAAACTCACTCTGAGCACCAGTTCCGATTATAGCTATCGTATGACTGTTTTGGCGAGCCAGGCACTCTGTAGCCACTACAGTTGCAGCAGCTGTTCTAAATGCTGTCAACAGTGTCATTTCTGATATAAGCAATGGATAACCATGCTTGACTTCATTTAGCTGACCTGTAGCAACTACCGTTTGTTTACCAAAATCTGGGTTCTGTGGATGTCCATTTACGCATTTGTATGCAAATAACTGATTATCAGCAGTTGGCATAAGCTCTAACACACCACCAGGGACATGTGCTGCATATCTAGGTGATTTATCAAACTCTGCCCATCTAATAAAATCTTGTTTTATATACTTCATTAAATCTTTTATGAAACTATCAAAACCATGCTTTGACACAATCTTAGCAACATCTTGTACAGATAAAACTCGCATATCATTCTCCATGCTATATTTGTAATATTAATCTATATCATTATAGACACAATTCAAAAGTCAAAAAAAGATTTTTTTGTCAAAATGGTAATAATAAAATACTATACGATTTTTAATAATGAAAAATAAGTAGAAACTATTAGAATATTTAGATTATTTTTTTAGTTGAGAGTAGATACTATCTTTTAAAATTAGCCTTTCTTTCTTTAGATTTTCTAACTCGTCATCTTGGAATTCACCAGTTGATTCTAGTCTAAATATTTCCTTGTCTAGCTCTTCATATTCAGTCATAACTTTTGAGAAATGATGATCTTCTTTTAATGAATGAATTTGATCTCTTAGCTCTGGAAATTCTTTTACTAATGGATGATGTTCTAACATAGTAGTTCTCCTTTTTGATATTCATAAACTTATAGTTAGATATAAAATATCTACTGATATAATTTTATCTCATTAGGTAGGTTTGTACTAGCTTAGTTTACTAAAAGAATGGGAATTCAGAGAGATTTAGATTAATTATAGAATAAAAGGTATATTTTACATTCCAAGGAAACTTTGTGATCTGCTTTTTCTGAACTGGTTATCTTCTTGCCATACAATTAAACCTGTTTGTAAATCTATCATTTTTAAAGTTATTACATAAGCTTTAGAGCGAGTTTTTGTAAAACCAACCTTATCCGTATTATCAAGATCTTGGAAAGCTCCATATAACATATATCTAGCACCAATATGCTTACCTAACTTAATAGCTGTTGCTTGATCCACCATACCACTATCAGCTTGGAAACCAATCTGCTCTTTTATGTCTTTGATTTGAGACATATCTGTAAATTGGAACATATCAGAATTAATTAACTTCGTTTGAATAGTGTTTGCTAAAATACTAGTATTAATATGCTCTCTAGTTTCATTACGAATATTACTAAAGAATAATGTAGGTCTATCCACAGCTGTTATTCTTTTGATAGCTTTAGACTCAAGCATATTATCAACCATTTTTGCAGTTGTATTTCTAAGGTCGTACAAATTAAATGCAACACCTGTTTTATCTTGCGAGTTTACATCTTCATACTGAGTTTTTGTTGCACAACCACCTAGTAATACTAAACTAGCTAATGACATACCCAAAACAATTTTATTTTTTTTCATCTTCAACATCCTTCTGTTATTTTACAAATAATTATTATACTGAATACTATTATATTGACCAGCTGTCGTTACCCATATCAATGTATTTTTATATGACTCAATATTTGCTTTAGTAGTTAGATTACCAACCTTGATATTATATTCACCCTTTGGTAAGTCATGTACATATAACTGTGCATTATTTGGTAATAATAACCAAGATCTTTGGTCTGCTACAGTTGTAAAATACTGATATGCAGAACCTGCCATTGTTGCACCTAGACTAGCTATTTGCCCATAATCGCCTGCTGCTTGATATGCTGTAGTAGCAGCCGCAATAGTTGCTATAGTTTTTGTTGCAAGTCTTGTAATCTCTCTAGTTAAAATAGCGGGATATGCTTCTTGTAAAGATTTGGCCGCCATAGCTGTCGTATCAACAAGAATATTAGTATTATCTTGATTTACTATACTATTATTCATAGAAACATTCACAGCTACTGGTGGCATATTTACATTATTTTTTAGCTTATAACATGGTAGTGAGATCTTTGCACCAGGGATACTAGCTTTTAAAATAGCTGATGCAAAAAATGCCGCAGTTGCAGGGATATATATTTCACACCTATCTATAGGAGTCACGAATCCTTGTTCATAGATTATAGTTAATCTGCCACTATCTTTTTCATAGGCAGAACCACCATTACTAGCACGCTTAAATGAGTTATATGTGTCTTGTATATATTTATTATCTGGAGCGGCATCTTTAGCATTTTGAATAGATACAAAGGCATTATTATAATTATTATCAAAAGCCTCATATATAATAGCTTCAAGATAGTAAGCCATAGGGTTAGCATAAGCATTAGCTATACCTTTAGATAAACTATCAACACTTTTAAACTCACCAGATGAAGCAAGATAAGCATTAAGCGAATCCATATTAAACACCTCAGAAAGAGTTCCTTTATTCTCTTGCTTTAGTTGTTTATCAAGCTCTTCTTGATATCTTTTTGCATCTTGAGCATCAGATAAATTTCTAATACTAACTGCAGCATCTGATAAACTATTTTGCTTTAAATAATTTAATGCCTGATAAGCATATAAAAATGTAATTTGATAATCTGGTACTTCATAATTTCTTTCTTTATCACTTAACAGTATAGCTTCTGTATTTTTTGCAACTTTAGATGCCCTAATTACAGGCTCCATTGACTCTGCTTGAACAACAGAAATAATATCTGAATATTGACTTTGAGATTTTTTAGTTTGACCCACTAACTGATCAAATCGCCCCTTTTCTAATAAACCAATATTCTTATCCTGATTATCATCATTAAAAGTGTTTTCTAACTCTTCCTGGTTGATTAAAGGTGTATCATCTAAAATACCCTTTTTTACTTCTGACATTTTCTCAGGATGAGAGCCACTAAATGTTGCACAACCCTGCAAAGATACAGCTATAACTGCTATGGCTAATATTTTTTTAGTCACTTTAACTTCCCTTATAAAATTATTTACTCAAGTATGCTTTATCATTTACTTTGATAGATAGACTATTACCATCAACAACTTGTGCTATAGAATATTTTGGCATTACATCTACTATACGAACTACTGCGGTATTTTTACCTGCTACTGTAATTAATTGTCCTGTTGATTTATCTTTTACAACAGTTCCTCTTTCATACACCTTATATACAGCACCTCTTTGAACCCTGTCACCACCTTGATTTAGATATACATTATCATCTAAAACCTTTAAAACTGTAAGTGGATACACAACTCCTATAACTTGGTCAGATATTGTTCTAGATATTTGATCAAATAAATAGCTCTCGATACCAGCATTAGAACCACCATGATCTTCTATATATTTAGTAGCCACAGATGATGGTAATGACTGAGTGACTGTGCCAGCCCATCTAACCTGCATAGTTGTCAAATCCAACAACCTATACGACACTGTTGCTGAGACTGAATATTTAGAAAACTGTTCACCATAGTAACTAGTTTTTTTATTTGTAATATCAAAATTAGAAACCGTACCTGTAAGGATATAATCAGCACTTGTCTTATTTCCAATTTTAGAAGCATTTTCTATAGGTGTTTGACCACTTACAATCATAGCCATTTCTTTTGCATAAGCATTATGATCAGCATCATTTCTGTCAACAATATTAAATTTACGAGACTGTGTAAATTGATTTATCAAACCTTGCTGAATACTGTTTGCTATATTCTGCTTAGATATTCCATTTACATTTATATAGCCATCCTTAATATCAAAAGGAATAATTGCAATTTTCTTTAGATTTACACCATCAGATTTACTATCAGACACATACTCTGGAATATCCACATCGACACTTACAACATAATCATTGTCGTTGTTTTTATAACTATTAAGCACTTTGTATGATTTGATATAGCCACTAGTAGCTTGCTGCACTTTAGCAATAGCTGATTGATTTATCACAGTTAAATTATCAGAATCTTTGTTACTAGTGTATGCTATAGAGTTTAACTTGCTTACTAGCTCAGTCTGACTAGATATTCTGACTCCTTTAACCTGAGATATTGCCTCTACTAACGCATTTGATATTGCTTTTGAGTAAGTACTACCGACACCTTTTACATTTACTTTCTTTGTTGTTATAGATGCATAAGTAAATGTAGATGATATAAAGAAGAATAAGATGAAAAGAATATTTTTAAAGAACTTAGATTTCATATTCTAAAATTACCACTGATTTTCGTATGGATTATCTTGAGATTGTCTACTCACTCTTGCATTACTATCTGCATCAGTAGAAGTTGCTGCTACAGAATTTTTTGGAGCATATTCTTTTTTAGCCTTGTCATAATCATAATTCATAACATCGCTTGCTGCTTGAGCTAATTGTGGAGTCCACTGATATACAACACCATAAATCTTGTTCGTTGTACCTGGAATTTGATAAGTCCATCTTTTAACTTGAGTAAGGCCTTTTATACTAGCATTAGCTTGAGTTTCCATATTTCTACTTAATTGCTTAGATAATTCATTTTTAGTTTTTTGAGTTTCTTGACCAGTTTTTTCATTCTTAACCAATGTAACTGCAGCATCTTGAGCCATAGTAATCATAGAAGATGTACTCATTGTTCCTGCCATAGCTTGAGCAATATTTCTCTTCGCCATTAGACTAGCTTGCTGATATGCAAAACTTGCACCAGATTGACCAGGGATCTTAGGTCCAGTATATGTACCTTGACCATAAGATAGGATATATGGCTTATTATTCTCATCAAAACCAAGTCTAATACCAAACTCAGGGAATAGATCATAACCAGTTTTGTCTATAAACAGGTCTCTAGGAGACTTACCACCCTTACCTTCTATCATTGGAGTTTCACCTCTTTTGATAGCTTCAAAAAGTGTTCTGATTTTTGGTGAATACATTAGCACAACACCAATAGAACCTTCACCATCTTTTTGTTCAAAGAAAGTTTTAACTGGTACAAGACCTGCTAAATCGCCAAATGACTTAGTCATAGTTTGGGTCACTAGTGTTACCTCACCTAATAGCTTTCTTTTTTCTTTAGGCGACTGATAATCATCAGGGTTTAAGCCCTTATCTTTAAGTTGTTGATCAACCTCAGAATCTTTTAATGCATCAATTTTTGCTTGTGTAGCTGCTTGAGTACCCTCTGCAGGCTTAGCAGCATCGATTTTATATGCTTCTGTACCTTGATTTGATACTGCTTGTGAAGTAACTTGATCTCTAATTTCTTGATTGATACTTGTAACAAAAGATGCCTGAGCATTTGCTACAGCTTCAATATATTTAAGTTGTAAACTATCACCATAATTGCTATCTGTAGGATCAAATGATAGTTGAGTTATACCTGAAACATATTTAACACCACCCTTATTAGGATGTTCTGCCAGATATGCATCTATTCTATCTGTTACAACTTCTTCTGCTGTTCTTTTATCTTCAGTAGCTGTTGGTTTTGCAGGATTTTCAGATATTGAATTATTTAATTGAGAAACTTCTGTCCCCAAATCCAATTTATTAGCTGATGCTTGACTAGTTGCAGTTGTAGCTGCAGGCTTAGTACTAGGCTGCTGTGCTACCGTATCATCCGCATATGCAATAGAACCACCAACTAGTGATGCCACAACCATAGATATTAGCTTGATTTTATTATGTTTCATAACTTTCCTCGTTTTAAATAATTTATAAATTTATAAACCTACATATACATTAAACACAAAGAAATTCATTTTCAAGCAAAATTAAATACTATTAAACAAAATTAACATTTAACTAGCAGTTTATTTTTTAGCATTTGTGAAATAGAATACATAGTAGTCCCTAGTTTAGATTTTATGATAAATGACATATAAAAGACTGTTGATTTAATCTGCCAATAAATTCATAAATTTTGTAAAATATGAATATCGCAGATATTTATATTTTTAGTAGAAATGGATTTTTTCTTTTTAGGTTTAGAAGACTCATTGGGTAGTGATAATAAATTTGTAAAACTAAACAAATTAGTTAACTTTGAAAAGTTCAGGAAAACATTAAAAGGTATCTATACTCAAGATATAACA